>CAMXCT020005024.1:0-255000 GCA_947184155.2 Cladocopium goreaui | reverse complement strand
ATTTTTGGGCGTAATTTTGCTTCACTGCCATACTGTGTGTTTTCCAGCAGCAGCAACAGCAGCAGCAGCACCACCACCACCACCAGTAGCACTATATATATCAGGAGCAGCGGCAGCAGCAGCAGCAGCAGTAGCACTATATCAGAACAGTGGCAGCAGGAGGAAGAGGTTGCAAAAAATCAAGTTCTCAACGCAACTTCTGCTCGTGACCAAATTTAAGAAACCTTTACTTCCACCAAAGGATTTCACTAAATACCAAAACGACCCAACAAGATAGATGTATCATTATAACTACTGGGATTTTAATGTTCTATCACTTCGGGGGTTACTGTAAACTCATTCTTGATCTTGGCACAAAGGCTACAGGAATAGCTTGGCCAACATGCTGGTCACCACCCAATACGGCACACATCATCCAGGGCACAGGTTTCAAATGTTGAAACTGCCTGGCCCATACGAGTGTCAGTCTTGCATGAAAATCTTGAGTTTGCTTACTCGAAAACATCACAGCACTAAGTACCATTACCAAGACCACGTTTACTTCACCACCTATCACGTGCAATTCGAACAAACAAATGAAACCGCATCTTTTAAATTCAGTTGAGGCCCCCAAAAAAAGAGGAAAACAACCAGACACAAACGCAGCATAGCTTCTCCGAGGCTCCCTGCGTTTTTTTTTGCAGAGCAAGATTTGAAACTTCAAAATTAAAGTTTAAAAAACTTGCTGCAAGTCTTGCCTATCCTTCAACTTTTTCCGGGGTCGGCGGCACGGGCTGCCCTTAAATAATCATATAATCATATAAACATATAAACATAATATATATATATAATCATATATATATAATCATATATATATACATATATGTACGTATATATGTAACCAAAAAACCGTCGAAAAAAATTACTTATATGATACATATCATCTTAGAGTGCCCCAATAATCACTATAATCATATATATAATATCATATATATATAATATATAATTATAATATATATATATACATATAATTATATATATAACCCCAAAACTATTTCAGTTGGATTTTGCTTTTCTATCCTTTTTGGGGTCAAAGCTGCTATCGATCCGCTGGCCTGGCTTCGGTCTTTCCTCCCTATCGAAGCTGGAGACTCCACTGCTGCTGGTCTCTTCTTCGGCGTCTGATCCGTGGAGGATCGATTCCATTGCCAAGGGATGAGAGTGAAAAAATTGGACATGGGGAGATTGAACCCTCAACTTCACCGGTCTTTACGAAAAATCATGGGATTTCATGGAATTTCACGGGATGAAAAATAGCGATATATCATGGTAAAAGCATGGATATAATGGGATAAGAACAATTGACGGAAAATCCAATTCCAATTTTTAGTGACAAAGTGAACCCGTTCTGCATGTTTTGGGGGGCTTTCTGTACAACAAAAACCCGCAGTAAACTAAATCCTGATCTAGTCCAGTAAGTTCAATCATCCCGATGGTCGAAACATGTTTACTGCTTGGGAGTTTTCGAAACCGTCAAAATGCGGGCTTAACTCTGGTTAACAATTGAGACTACCTATAAATTACCAGATATTTGATGGGGTGTGTTCACTACCCACATTAGACCTAGAAGAACAAAGGGGACAACGCTTCCCAATGTATATAGCAGCAGAGCCTTTCCGAGCTTGTTCCTCCAACTCACGCTGGTGGAACTCTTCGTAGGTCTCGGCAAAATGGCATGATCACAGCGGAGGCAGAGCCTCTGGATCCCCTGGCTTTGGTGAACATTTAGGGCAAATCAGCATTTCCATCGGATCATCAGTGATCATCTCCCCATGCCGTCGCCCATGCGGGTATCATGGCTATCCCCCTGAGACTGGGATCAAGGCCTCCATGGGACCTGGGAAACCCGCGCAATACCCATCTCCTTGGCCTTTTTCTTGTCTTCCCTGGCCGACTTTGGAGGCTGAAAAAGCCTCCAGACTGAACTCATTGGGATGGCAAGGAATCCCCAAACCAGTCAGTACTAAGCCACTATATATTACCACATCAACTCTCATTTATCAATGAATTCTCATGAATTCTCCATATGTGTGATACTTTCTACTAAATTTATCATTAAATCCCGGTAAAATCCGATTAAGATCCCATGAAATCTCATTAAACCCGTGGTATTCAATGGCTCAAATTCCAAGCGCTCAGCGCCCCACCTGTATTTCGCCTGGGCCAGCAGCTGCTGTTGCTTCTGATAGATCCTCTCCCAGCGTTCTGGCTCCTTGGAACAAGCATCAGCAAATCCGCCCCAAAACCCAACAATGGAGATGTTAATGGGAAAACCATAGAAAACCATGTGGAACAATGTTGGATGAAAAGCTTGGGTTTTCCCATTTCTCTTGTAAAGACTGATGAAAAACTGGCGACGATTCGTCCTCCTTCTTCTCCCAGTTGGCCTTGAAAGCATCAGCAGCCAACACCTGCAGCGATCCCAGAGCTTTCGGAGGTGGATTGAAACCCCTCGGAAAATCAAAGTTGGATCTTCAGCACATGAATATGGACATAATTTGGATATAATTTGGATATTCACCTCTCAAGCAAATTTGAATTGTTGCCTACCCATTTGTTGTTCGAAGTAACCCATCCAATCAGCGACGCAAACGGCACCTCGCCGATTTGGATCATTTCCTGAACCTCCTCACGCATGCGAGGTGTTAACCACTCCTGGAAGCAGCTGAGGTCAGGAAAAAAGTAGCTGTGGACCTGTATATATATATAATCATTATCATTGTTACTATTGTGTTTACTCTTATGTTTACTATTATTTTTACTATTATTATTATTATTACTATTATTATTACTATTATTAATTATTATTACTGTACTATTATTATTACTATTATTATTACTATTATTATTACTATTATTATCACTATTATTATTACTATTATTTTTACTATTATTATTGCTATTATTATGTCTGTCATTATTATTATTACTATTTATTATTACTATTATTATTGTTACTATTCAAATTATTGTTATTGTTATTATTATCAGTATTATCATTATTATCATTATTGTTATTATTATCATTATTATCATTATTATCATTATTATCATTATTATCATTATTATCATTATTATCATAAATTATCATTATTTATTATCATTATTTATTATCATTATTATTATCATGACAGCTTTTGTTTTGAGAAGTGGATGTTTTTGGCATCCAGCTACCTAGGAGTACCGCTCTGTTATAACAAACGGACCAGTGCGAAAGGGGCACCAACCAGGTTTTTCGATTGGAGCTCAAGATCTCAATGATCCATGAAAAACAACTGGTTGCCCATCCCACTGTACTGGTTCATCGATAAGTATCCCTATGGAATATTCACAATCCCCAATCAAAATGTAGCTCCCTAACTCAACCAATCAACAGAGTAGTCAGAGGTATTTCCAATGGCAAAAAATCTGTCTCTGATTAAAAGTTGGGTTTTTTTCTGGATGGCACGGCTCAAAAAAAGTGAGTGACTCTAGCTTTTCACACCAAAATAGCTGGTGTTTTTTGCTGGTTAAAATCGCTGAATCTTCATGATTCTTCACGCAGTGTTCATCCCTTCGTCAAAGCCAGCTCCACGGCAGACGACTTGGACAAGCTGCGCCATTCCCCTTGATCTCGCTGGGATCAATCTTGAAGGTCTCGATTCGATGATCCTTGGCTGAAAGCCATCAGCAGTGGAATTTATTGAATCTCTCCATGGATCATTCTGGCTGGAGAATCCCCAAGATCTTTGTGTCTTAGCTCAGATCCAAAATCAGAAAAGTCAGTGCCGCTGGAACCACTGGGTATCCGCACACCCTTCTTGGTCTCTTCCAATGCAAGATGGAGACGCTTCGAAGCCTGCATGGAGGGCGAATCAAAAGGCCAGCAGTATATCACAAAACAGGACAAAAGGAAGCAAAGAAGAAAAACAAACTCTATATATATATACATGTGTGTGTGTGTTTTTCGCTTTGTTTCCTTGGTCTTTCTTTAACCTATCCGGCAATCCAAAACAAAACCAAGTTGGCCAAGGCGTAACACATCTTGCAGATCCTATGGCATTGCCGCAATGTGGCGCCTATGGGGACTATCTACAGGCCGCTTGAGGCTGTGTATATGCGTATACACATGATTATATGTAATATACAATTCTATACAGGCAAACCTCTAAACATCTCTAAACTATGTATGTGTATATTTCTATACATGTCGTATATCTGTTCTGGCTGAATTGGAATAATTCACCTTCCTGACAAAAACGGTGAACTGTGCGGGGAGTGAACCATCTTCTCCCAGTTTCGTCACGCCTGTCGAATCACCAGCTCCGTTTCGGGACCTCCAGCTTCAAAGAGCAGCGCCTCAGTGTTCCATGTCATTGTGCCGTGGTTTTTTGGGTCAAACATGACCGGAAAACCCATGAGATTTTACCGCCCGAATGCCCGATAAGGTGGCGGGTGCTGATCGGCCACAGGCCCAGACCTGCCATTGCTGCTGCGCATTGGAGCCATTCAGATGCATCCCAGCCGGCCTTGACATTGAACGATGTTCAGGAGATCTATCTATTGTTGAACATTGGGTTTTTTGGGATTTCCCAGTGACAGTTTTAGATTTCAGTTCTGATCGATATGGGACAGTGACTTCCTCAACCTTCGCCTCTGTATATCTCGCTTCAATGCCATCGCGCATTCGATGTCATGTTTCAAAACAAAAAATAAGGTCGTGTTCTGCTATAGTATATAGTCATCCCCAAAAGATAGAAAGTAAATCCTCATTGAAACAGTACAGATTCACATTTCTATCTTTTGGGGGGTTACTACCGCTACATATGATGATACATATATATATATATATATGTATGATGACTCTATACTAATGTAGAAAGTTAAGTGTATATTATATCTATATATATATATATCACCCTACTATACTATTAATGCTATATGGCTATACGGTATTACTATCATACCACTACAATATATAGTGGCTATTTCAGTATTAAGTTAAGTAGTGCTACTGTAGTAATACCATATAGTACTATTATAATTGTCAATATTTCTAGTCGTATTATAGTGGTACCATATAGTGCTACTATTATAGTTAAATCCGGCATATATATATTGACTATAGTAACTATAGTTTGCTATTATTACTACAATAATTCAGATTTCTTGCCTTTCTTTCCCCCAGAAATTGAGGCTTCCACACAGAAAGAAGGGCCAGTTCCTGAGCTCCAGATCTGGAAAAAATCCTAGCGCAAAATTTCAAACATAGGACCTTTATCAAAACATCTTAAATATATCTATCTATACGTATTTATATAATTTTACATACAAGTATAATATATATATATATATATTCTATAGACCTTATACATAGTAACAATTCTTGCCATTATACTCATTGTTACTAGTGGCAAGCAGCAGATTGCCATCCATTCCATCCAGACTCGGTCCCGTGCTCGGAGCTTTGCCAGAACCGAGAAGACCTCGGGTGCTGTAAATGTCCCAATTCTGGGACCAGAACTCACCTCAAATACGAAGGTACACGAATATCATATATGGGTATGGATCAATACCTATTAATACCATTTTTAGGGGGATGAACATCCATTTACCAGCTATTTTGATGTTCACCAGGGGTACAAGGTTTTGACACACTGCCATATACTCCCAGTATAATCAATCATAAATACATCCACGAACTCAAGAAACAACGTATTCGGAACTGCAACATATCGCAAATACAAATCAGTCACTTCAGGTTTTGTCAAGTCCAGCAGTCACAAAATCTGGCAGAGTGATCTTGCTGAGCTATCCCAGCCACGCTGATCACCGGTGAGTTCTGCACGGCGGTGGCGGTGTTTGAAGCCCCAGCGCAAAGGCCACGCAATGAACACACTTTGGCATTGCCACCAAGCAGAACCCGGACTTCCCGGACCCAACAAAATATGGGAGATGCCGGATCCCAGCAACGATGATTAGATAGGAGAATTGACAAATCTCTGTCACCAGATTCTCTGAGCGCCGGATCCCGGGGTTGTTGCGCGGACCTCGTTGTGGGTCTTCAAGACCCCGATGAAGGCGGCGACAATGCTTTCGAGCGGTCGAAAGACCTGGTGATCCGAGGCTTATGGTCTCAAACCTTGACCTAATACCGTATATCAATGGATTGGTTTAAGGGAAAATCTACAGGAAACCATGGTTTTTACCATCAAATATAGGGGTTTCCTGTAAATTTTCTCATCATCCAGTTCTATGAGTATAGACATGTATAGACCGGTATGACGATATGATCCACCCTCTTTATCTGGCAAAAAAAATGTGGACTCCGAGCAGAAAAATGATGCAGGACAGCAGCACTCTTCCCATTGAGGTCCCCACGTCCCGGAACTTCAAATCGTCGTCCGGGACGGCTTTCCGGAGCTGCAACTGACGACACGTCAACCGGGCGCTGCGGCAGGCAGGCGCTACGGTAAGTCTTCGCTTGGCATTTCTGGAGTTTATTGGGAAAAATGTGGAAAAATCATTGAACTAAATGGATCTAAATGTGGTTTTTCCCGGCTAGCCACGTCTGATTCCCGAAGGGCACCATGCTCAGCACTATTGATACATCAATTTTGATGCAACCAGCTGCAACCACAACCAAAGGCAAAGTTTGGAAAAAGGTTCGAATCTTTGGGATTTCTAGGAACTTGAAAAGGGATCGCCCGGAGGCTAGATCGAAAGAGGACATGCACCAGAGAACAAATTGGTTTCACCCGGCCTCTACCCGTCGGCATTGGTTTTTCCCCTGATCATTTGCCTGGCACGATGTCACTTCAGAAAGCACGAGACATGAACATAGCCATGCCATTGCTATTGCAACATTGACATTTTGGAAGTATTTGGAAATGATTAGTTCACCCCAGTTACAACTTAAGACCAACCCTACTTGCCCCACTGAATTCACTGTGGCTATAACAGCACCCACTGTGGATTTATCTGTAGTTCACCAGCGATGTAAAGCATCTGGCCTTGCAAATTAGACCCTTGTGGTGCCTCAGTGTGAGTGGCTGCACATCCCGATGTGACATTTTTTTGGTCTCTTTCCTTCGTACCAGAGCCAGCCCTATCTTCTCCGTGTTCCTTCCATGGTCAGATTGCTGTCATCCCCTCCCCCAGGTAGATCGCTTTTGGCCGCCCTGCTCCAGGATCAACAGAAAGAGGCGACCTGGCAGCTGGCAGCTGTCAAACTGAGTCCTGAAGTTAGCATTGTGGGAGCAAAGGAAAGCCTGGGAATTTGGGGTGGAAATCAACTGATTCTACTTCCAATAGTGGCACTTGGAACAGCCGCAAAATTGCATGTCGAATCCAGAAACCCGTCAATTCAAGCACAAGAATCGGGTACACCCAGCAGCCAAGTAGGGGATGAAACTACCCAAAAAGGTGGACCCCCACAGTAGCCGGTGAGTGGATTCCCCAAAAAAGATGGTGTATATGGTATATAATTTCATAGGTAACTTGACCCATCTCCACATCCAGAAATCGCCAGAGCCACAGGCTTTGCACACAATCTTCGGGCGATCTTTGGCCGCGTGCCCACGCAGGGCCTCAGTGTGAGAAATCATCCCCATACCCAATGGGAAAAATGTGGGGGGACGTTCAGGAGATGGTGTGGAGATGTTAAGGGAATATTTATGGGATTTTCATGGGATAGTTACAGGAATTTATAGGATATGTAGTAGATCATATTGGATATATTCATGGGATCCTTATATATCCTTATGGGATACTATACTATACATAGGATACTTAATAAAGCCAACATGGGATACTTCGGAATGTTGTGGGGATGTTAAGGGGATTTGGAATTTCATGGAATACAGTACTTATGGGATTTTTTTCTAACGGGAATCTCCGTCGGACGTGACTGCCACCGTGCACACAGTGCACTGTGTCAACATTCGGCACCCTCAAACTGGAAGATGAAGACCAAAAATAGGCCTTAATATCTTGGATATTCTTGGATTATATTTTTTCATCCATGGTCCAACCAGTTGAACAGCTAATAGGGCCTTCAACCTGCTCCAAAGATCAAGCCTTCAATCTTCACGGCCCTTATGGTGATATTCAGCTGCCCTCAGCTGGTCCTTTTGTCCGAGAATCGGGCATCAACAAGAACCTGGCACTTCAAGGAGAGGGATTCGACCCTTAGTGCCAGCATCGCTGGCGAAGCGGTGAGGAACTTGGAAGAGATTCCACTCCAATCGTCTCAAATCGTCTCAAATTCTCTCAATAGGTCTTAGTAAGTCTTTTAGTACATGAACAACGTTTGAATCAATGCGTGCAATCTGATCGTTGTGATGCCTCTGAGACTAGCGCGACAACATGGATCGTCGCTCCTCGCTGGCCATCCATGGCTCCAAAGTTATAACCCCAAATCCAAAGGTTGATCATTGGCTTATCCAACATCTTCCTTATGAATGTTGATAAACCATGATGAACCAATGGCGATTTAGGGGTATCCTGGGTATCCCGGTGTTGGTATCCCGGGTATCCCCCAATTTTCAGAGACTTCTCGACGATTCTGGGCCTGACCCTCAGGAACTTCCACACGACCAACTTTGCCACGAATCCTGCCGTTGGAAGTCTCTGATGCTCGTGTTGCTCTGCTTTCACAAATAGGTTGAGCTTTATATCAATGGATTGGTTTAAGGGAAAAATTACAGGAAACCATAGATTTTCCCATTAAATATGGGGCTTTCCTGCAAATTTTCCCTTAAACCAATCCATTCATTATACCAACAAGAATCGGTCTTCTCAGTCTTAGCATGTCTTATCCAACCTTTCTTTCTGCTTGTTCTTCTTGCTCTCAATCTGGTGGCTTCCTAAGTCATGGGGGTACCCCCAGTTCTCATCCATTTTTAGATGGGATGTTCGGATTTTCCATGGAAAAAGCAATCCATCCATTTTGGGGTAACCCCCATGACTATGGAAACTGCCGACTGCTGTCGTTGCTCCCAAAAACTCCACGTCCATATCGTCCATGCCTCAATCCCTTGTCTGGAGCATCCTCAGACAGAATGACCAGAATGTCGCTGGTGGTGCCACTAGAACTCGGTCTAGTCCCCCATTTGAGCCATTCTAAAAACCTTCAGTCACTCGCTATGTCGCATCATTTTGGGTGCGCCAGAGCTTACGCGCGTGGTTTTTTCCCTTACGCGGAGCAAATTGAGGAAGCCCTTACGCCAAGTCCTTGCGCGGCTTTACGCAAGTGAGGGTTTTGCTTACGCCAAACTCGTTATGACAAGGCCGTTACTAAAATTGTAAAGGGAGGTTTCCAGAACGGCTCATTTGGTGAGGCCCTTACCCCCCAAAAAAATAGAAAGTCAAATGCAATATAAGAATATATAAAATACAATAATACACACTAACTTCATTACCAGCCAATCCTGAAATTTTGGGGTTCACGTACCTCGCCATCCGACTCATCCCGTAGAACACCGCGTCGAGCATCCTGGCACATATGGAAGGGGGGTTCCATAAATGGTGGTACCCCAATAGCTGGATGGTGTATAATGTAAAATATTATTTAAATGGATGATTTGGAGGTACCCCCATTTTAGGAACGGGTGCATGGATTTTTTTGTTTTTTTTTAGATTTTTTTGTTTTTCAGTCTGGGGCACTTTTCCTTGCTATTTGCTACATTTTGGAGCAAAAACCTGTACTTTGCTGAATTTTGGAGCTAAAATGTGCCATTTGCACTGTTCATCGATTTTTCCATGGTTTTAGCCGGCATTGATTTACCAAAAGTGTTCATCGATGTTTCCATAGTTTTCATTGAGATTTCCATTGTTTCAATGGATTTTTCCATGGTTCCCATCGATTTGTCCATGCATAACATGCACCTGGTGAACATGTAGAATATAGGTTGAAGCACGACCGAGTTGGGTCGAAATAGTGGCAGTGGATGCTATCATAGTGTTGGTTGGTTTAGGGTTTATTTAGGGGTGGTTTAGTGTTTATTTAGGGTTGGTTTAGGGTTTATTTAGGATTCGTTTAGGTTTTATTTAGGGTTGGTTTAGGGTTTATTTAGGGTGGGTTTAGGGTTTATTTAGGGTTGGTTTAGGGTTTATTTAGGGTTGGTTTAGGGTTTATTTAGGGTTGGTTTAATGTTTATTTAGGGTTGGTTTAGGGTTTATTTAGGGTGGGTTTAGGGTTTATTTAGGGTTGGTTTAGGGTTTATTTAGGGTTGGTTTAATGTTTATTTAGGGCTGGTTTAGGGTTTATTTAGGATTCGTTTAGGTTTTATTTAGGGTTGGTTTAGGGTTTATTTAGGGTTGGTTTAATGTTTATTTAGGGCAGGTTTAGGGTTTATTTAGGAATGGTTTAGGGTATATTTAGGGTTGGTTTAGTGTTTATTTAGGGTTGGTTTAGGCTTTATTTAGGGTTGGTTTAGGGTTTATTTAGGGTTGGAATAGGTCGATTTAGGGTTGGTTTAGGGTTTATTTAGGGTTGGTTTAGGGTTTATTTAGGGTTGGTTTAATGTTTATTTAGGGCTGGTTTAGGGTTTATTTAGGGTTGGTTTAATGTTTATTTAGGGCTGGTTTAGGGTTTATTTAGGATTCGTTTAGGCTTTATTTGGATTAGTTTAGGGTTGTTTTAGGGTTATTTAGTTTAGGGTGGGTTTAGGGTTTATTGAGGAGGGTTATGTTGGGTTGGTTCATGGCTGGTTTAGGGTAATTTGGTGTGATTTAGGGCTATTTATGGTTATTTAGGGTTGGTTTATGGTCGGTTTAATGTCTGTTGAGGGTTGGATTGAGGTACATGTAGGGATACACAATGTGTGTATATAAAGAAAGATAGATAGATAGATAGATAGACAGACAGACAGACAGATAGATAGATAGATAGGGAGGGAGAGGGAGATTAGATTAGATTAGATTAGTTTAGTTTAGATTAGATAGATAGATAGATAGGTAAATAGATAGATGGATAGATGGATGGATGGATGGATAGACAGATAAGATAAGATAAGATAAGATAAGGTAAGATTGTCTTAAATTAGATTAAGATTAAGATTAGTTTAGATTCGATTAGATTAGATAGATTAGACAGATAGATTAGATTAATTAGATAGATTAAATAGATAGATTGTATAGTTAGCTTAAATAGATAGATTAAATAGATAGATTAAATGGATAGATCAAACAGATAGGTTAAATAGATAGATTAAATAGATAGATTAATTAGATAGATTCAATAGATAGATTAAATAGCTAGATTAAATAGATAGATTAAATAGCTTGATTAAATAGCTAGATTAAACAGATAGATTAAATAGACAGATTAAATAGACAGATTAAATTGACAGATTAAATTGACAGATTAAATTGACAGATTAAAAAGACCGATTAAATAGACAGATTCAATAGATAGATTAGTTAGATTAGATTAGATAGAATAGGTAGATTAGATAGATACGATAGATTTGATACATTAGATAGATTAGGATAAAACAAGATAAAACAAGATAAATCAAAATAAAACAAGATAAAATGAGATCAGATTAGATTAGGTTAGATTAGATTAGAGTGGGTTAGATTAGAGTGGGTTAGATTAGATGAATAGATAGATAAATAGATAGATAGATTAGATAGATTAGATAGATTAGATAGATTAGATAGATTAGATAGATTAGATAGATTAGATAGATAGATAGATAGATAGATAGATAGATAGATAGATAGATAGACAGATAGATAGATAGACAGACAGACAGACAGATAGATGGATGGATGGATCGATAGATAGATACATAGATAGATAGATAGATAGGTAGGTAGATAGATAGATGGATAGATAGATAGATAGACAGACAGATAGATAGATAGGTAGGTAGATAGATAGATAGACAGACAGATAGATAGATAGATAGATAAAGCATGGTAAAGCCACAAAAGCCACACACCCACAAAAGCCACAGAAGCCACAGAAGCCACAAAAGCCACAAAAGCCACAAAGCCAGGCTGGATAACAAAAAAAACAAAAAAACAAAAACAAAAAAAATAGCCCTCCTTTTTGGGAAACGTCCATATTGAATACTTGGTAAATCTATGTAAATCCGAACTATCCATAGTAATTGGTGATAATCTGACAACTCAAGTGCTCAAAACCCTCTATGAGTCCATTGTTCTGGTCGGTCGGGAACAGAATTCCGATGATGCCTATGATCATCCGCAATATATTGGATAGTATAGCCCCCAAATAAACATTAGCAAGGGTTTTGAACACCGCTCACATGGCAAGTCACTCTAAATACCCCATCTTAAAGCGACTTGTCAGCCTGAAAGTAGGAGGTATAAGTTATAAGCTGACCTTAGTTGCATTTGCCTGATACTTGGGCTACATTCTTCATAAACCCACGAAACCTCCAAGCAACTCCATGATCCCAGCATGAAATGTCCGGCCAGTCATCCTCCCAATACCACCGGCCAGTCATCTTCTCCCTGCCTTCCTGTCTTTGGTTTCTTTCACAGCATCTGCTGCTGCATCAATAAACTCCTCCTGCAGGTCCTTGCAACGTGGCACAGCACAGTCTTGGCCAGCTATGAAGTACTATGTCTATTGCTGAACTAAAAACCAAAAATACTAAGATCTCGCTATCAAAAGTGACTTTCGACACTTGACAGCAGCTAGATGAAAGCATAACATCTGACAGCAGCTCCAGTAGTTTGTTCAGGTGGTAGGTGTAGAAGTTGCCAGAGAGCTGACGTCTGCGAGACGGGGCTGGTAGAGAAATTCAAATCGTTCAATGGCGATTTTGGAACATCATCTGGCTAATGTGGCTCATCATTTCCATTGGGGCACCAGCCGACCCTAAGAATTCAGCAGTTTTGCGATGTGAAACCAGTGAAACCCGTTCATTTCTTTCAAGTCTCGCTAGTTTGTCCAAACTTTGAGGCCGGTCACTGAGACGCCGGCATTGCATTCAGGTTGCCGACCACCAGCAGAAGCAGCGCCTCAGCGTGGGAATGTCAGACAGGGAAAGGAACCACTGCAAATTTGCCAGGATCCAGTGGTGTATCATCATTTTCCGCATGACACCATTTCTGGACACACATATTTGATCGTCTGTGGAGACAGATCTATTTTCTGTTGAACAAATACACAGTTTCAAGCCAGAGCCCAGGAGTCCTCCTAGAACCTCCCCTGCCTGCAAGGCAGCATTCAATAGGCGGCCAACACTGACCTGGAATAAGGGGGCAGTGGTCACAGGAACACGGGCTGAGTCACGCTCACATCCTCCCAGGAAAACTGCCAGATGTCCCCTCTTTTGAATCTAAGGTCGCAAGGAAAGTCCCTTTCACTTTTTCCTGACAAATCGATCAGCACTTGGATCGTTTTCCCTCCAGCAAGCATACATGGCTAGAAAATCCAGCATTAGTCATTAGTCGATGATTTTCGCTTCAAAGCCTTCATCTAGCGCGAGGATTTCCCAGCCATCCATGTTTGATGACTGAAGGGCAACTCCACTAATCACCAGTCATCAGCATTATTAGACATTATTGACCATCATTAATTAACCATTAAGCATTGGTACTGCAATCACTATTCCTAGATGATTAACCACATTATTAACAATTTTTAACCCTTATTGTAACCATTCATCACTGACCATTCTTCACCATTTTTGCCGTGGTTTCCTATTGGTCTCCCCGCTGACAAAACTTTTTTCCCCACCACCATTCACCTCGCGATCCAACACCTTCTGCCAGGCCTGGCCGTGTGCTCCAACAGTTTTTGACTTCAGTCTTCAGTTCCAAAAGTTGAAAAGCTGAAACATACTCAAAAATTCACGGACATGTCCCATCATTTCCCACTGTTTTGCTCATTAAAGGGTCAACATCCACCGCTTTTGCTCCTTGATCTCCCCCAGAAAAGCCCTAAAATATCTACCACTCTTCGAGTCTTAGCTCCACATCCAGCCTGACGAAGTTCGATGTTCGCCTGCACTTTCAGGATGCGGTCTTTCAATCCACCACCGATCTTTCCAAAGACATTGACCTTGGCTGAGATGTCTTTGGGATGGCAAAACAGCCGGGTTGAAAGATGCGGAAATATTGGGTGCCGAACATTTTAAGGCTGGCATCATTCCCAAGGAATTACCAGCTCTGAGATAATCTGAGCGGGTTAAGATATGTCAAAATGGGCACCCTCAAAGTGAAATGGTTTGTTACTGACCAAATTGTTTGCGATCTGTGTGTCGTCTCTTCCATCAACATCACCCAAAGGGCGATATCTTAACCCCTAAACCAACGATTTTGACCCAAAAAAACTGCTGTAGAACTCCCAACAACCATCAACAACCCAAAAAAAAACAAGTGGTGCTGAACCTCCTTGAAAGCAAAGAGGATGCCAAGCATCTTCACCTCCCTGCCAGCCCTTGCCCACAGCATTCCTTGACCCAGCGGCCGCGACCCGGTCTGGCCGCGCCAAGCCCATCTCCACTTCATCTTGTTTCTGGCGCCTCAATGGCCCCAAGGCCCATCTTACATGAGAAATTTTGGGAAACTGTGGGAAAGCCGGGGCAAGTTGATGGGAAAATTGGGGAAAATCAAAATCAACTCAACCATAAGAAATGCCACGCAAGAGTATCCAGAGGTTTGATGGAAAACGGGAACGTTTCACCAATCAACACGGAAAAATCGGTGTTATAAAATGAAACGGTTGGCGGGTGAAGCAGCTCACGAAAGATGGGGTTACTATAGGGAATATTCTACGCATACAAGTGGCACCGCACAAGGCGGCGGCGGAAGCTTCAAAAATAGGAAACCTCTTGGAGAGGTTGGTTGTTGTGAATCACGGATGGCAGAGCGAATCCACTGATGATGGGCCGACAGGTGGTTGGAGTTATATATGTTTTTGGAGTGGTTGCAATGGTTGCAGTGGTCACCCCACCACAACTGCTGGATGCAGTGTAGCGTAGAGCAGTTGTCGTTGCAGTTGTAGTTGTAATTGTAGTGTAGTGTAGTGGAGTTGTAGTTGTAATGTAGTGTAATTAGTGTAGCTGCAAGCGCAGTTGCAGTTGTACCCGTGGTGCGGTGTAATACGTGTAGTGTAGTGTAGTGTAGTGTGGTGTGGTGTGGTGTGGTGTGGTGTGGCGTAGCGTAGCGTAGCGTAGCGAAGCGTTGCGTTGTGTTGTGTTGTGTCGTGATGTGTTGTGTTGTGAACTGTAGTGCGTATAGTGTCATGTAGCCTAGCGCAGTGTAGTGTAAAGTAGTGTAGTTGTAGATGCGTGTAGTGTTGTGTAGTGTAATTAGCGTAGTGTAGTGTAATTAGTACTGAAGTGGCAGTTGTACTTGCAGTTGTAGTTGTAGCGTAATGCAATGTAATCAGTGTAGTGTAGTGTTGTGTAATGTAGTGTAGTTGTAGTTGTATTTGTAGCTGTAGCGTACTGCAGTGTAATTAGTGTAGCGTAGTGTAATGGAGTGGAGTTGGAATTGTAGCTGCAGCTGTGGTGGTAGTAGTTGCTGTAGTTGTAGTGTAATTGGTGTAGTGTAGCGTAATTAGATGCAATTAGTGTAGTGTAGTGTAGTTAGTGTAGTGTAATGCAGCGTAGTGTATTTGCATTTGTAGTTGTAGCTGTAGTCTAGTGTAGTGGTAGTTGTGGTTGTAGTTGTCTATCTATCTATCTATCGATCGATCTATCTATCGATCTATCTATCGATCTATCTATCTATCTATCTGTCTATCTGCAAGCTTGAAAACGCAGCAATTCTGCGAGACTTCCTCAATGTTTAACTTGACAACGCCAAAAACGAAGCAATTCTGCGAGACATCCTCAATTTCTGAAGTTCGCAACGTTAAAAAAAGAAGCAAGTCTGCGAGACTTCTTCAAACATGGAAAGTTGACTGCAGAGCTGACGGGCTCGTACCAATGCGTTTTGCGTTTTTTCCACTCTTCCTGTCTAAAGTGATGCGCCTGCCACGAAACAGTGATGCGAGGTCATACGAAGTGCTGCACCTGTCACACAAAATCATCTTAGCAAACCTGAAGATCTGATGCTCCAAAATGCAACCCGTCTCAGGAAATCAGCGCCCTGACCTCCTAACATCTCTGATGAACATGTCTCTGGTACTGCGCCTGCCATGCGAAATGCATTTTATCCTCTTCAAATGTCCCATGCCTGCCATCGTTTTTAAAACTGCTACAAAACCGTCACGTCTTGCACGCTTTTGGCAAGGTGCACAACCCCCTGCGCCCGCCACGCAAAACGACATCTGAACGTCCAAAAGTGGTCCGAACATGTAGTGCTTTTAACATGTTGACTTGGAAGTATGCTTCGCGCCACAACGGCGTGCACTTTTTCCACATGTAAACTTCCAAAAGCAGTCTGACACTGAGGTGTTGTGCGTTTTGGCTTGGAAATATGCTTCGCGCTACAACGGCGTGCACTTTTTCGACATCTCATCTGGCCAGCTGGCTACGCACCCGCCGCTTTAGCGAGCCTACTTTTCGACCCTCCGGAGCCACAAATCACTGGAAAAACATAGTGAATCGCGTCTTTTCTACCTTTTCGCGCACCTGTATCTTCTTTTTTCTGACTCTTTCTCTTCTTGGATCTTCTCTCTTCTTCTCTTCTCTTCTCTGACTCTTCCCACCTCTGCTTTTCCATCCTGTCCATATTGTCAGAAGTTTGACTTCTAAACTTCCTTCGATGAACTAAAAAACGATAACAACCCAACCAGCAATTATCCACCAGCTGGAGTTTCCATCCGATCAGAAAGTTGTTGCTGCGCATTTTCAGGATGCAAAAGACTTGAAACCACCAACAACCAAACAAGATTCTTCTAGGTTTGTCCCGAAGCACTGCCATATACAATGAGGGTGTTCATGATATATGCCTTCCTTCTTTTTGGACACGGCCACCTACCCTACCTTCAAAGAGCTTTATTTCCAACTTCGAAGTCCTCTCTCGCACTGAGCTGCTGACTGCCCTTCTGCTTCCTTCATCTTTTCCTCCCAACATCGATTGGATGCCCCGCCCCGAGTTTACCTATGGGTGTAACACTGACGGGAATATGGTCTTACATAACAGTAGCAGCAAAAACTATTAATATCAATACTAGTAAGCCTGATGGCCCATGCTATTTTGAGGCTAGTGTATGAGAATGATGCATGATCTTGCTGGAAAGTTACCAGAGAAAGATCTAGATATTCCTTGCATGGACCCGTCAATTCCGAAGCTTGCCAAGTCCCGCAGGCATGTTTCCCACTCCTGCATCAGCATGTGGGCCTTGTTTGTCATAGACCTCACCTCAGAGAAACACCAGCACTGGCCCTGAGGTTCTTGTGCCTGTTCTTCACAAAGCATTGGCCTTAATTTCATGGGCTTGGGGCTTACAATATCTCACAAATAGTGGGGCCACCTGAAACTTGATTGGGGGCTTGGATTCCATCTTGAGGTAGTGCCAGTAGTGCCAACCATTGCACGGTTCATCAGTGCTCAACCAGCCAGACATGTGGGCTTGACCCGCCTCCTTCATATACAGGGTCATGACATCCACGATGATCTCCACCCTGGGCTGAAAACTTTAAGGGATCCCCAAGTCATCCAGCTGAAGACATGTTGGGACCCAAAAATCAAGACCTGTCTACCACTTGGGCCGACTGGCTGTGAAAATTGGGTATGCCCCCATTCTCATTTCATGGCCAAGGGAACCTTGGAAAATTCACCAATCAAAGGCTACCTATTCGCAGACAAACCCAGCTGCAGAGAGTGAACTGAGCATCTGGCGCTCCTTCCCTGCAAAGGTTGTTCTGACTATCTCGATGAGCCTTCACTCGTACCTGCACCCGGCACTGCTGCCGTCTTACGCCACGACTGGGACGACTTGTCTCATCTTGTGCATGCCACAGCAGTGAAGAATGTCCAAGAATGCAATGATCGTCAAGTACCAACCCCATTTTTGTTGCAATATGATGATTAGGTTGATTTCTGTGGTGAAAATATCATCAAAGAGAACCATAATCACCATCCTGCATTACAAGTTTCTGATTTTCATGCTGTCACTGAGTCCTCCTACCGGCATCAGATCGCCCGTCTTGGTGGCAGTGCAGGAACCTGGGTGGTGACTCTGAAAGTGGGAGAAATTCGACCAGCTGGACTTCCCTGGAGTTTTTTTGGGGAAAAGAAATCCCATAGGAAAACATTGGTGAAAACATTGGGGAAATTGAATATATCACTTTATATAAAGAATTTTTGGTTATCATGATTTCAATTTATATATTCAAACCAGCCATTTTAAGGTGAAAGTCCCCTTTTTGTTTCGCACAACATTGGAACTTGTGTGGATTGGCGATCTGAGGTATCCCACAAAGGTGTCCTATCAGGAGGCAGCCGGCCTCCGAAACTTCTGGACCTTGGAGCATGGGGTGCAAGAAAACCGCTACGGGAGCATTCAAAAGTGGATTCCCTCAAGCCACCACTGCGGTGCTAGAAAACGAGATGATAACCAATGTTAGGGGTATACTCTCTATATATAATATTATATACATACAATCTATATGCAATCTTTTGGGCTACAATTTCAGACTGAAGGCAAATATCAGACTGAATGCAATTCGGGCAGAAAATCACACTGAGGACAAGTTCGGGCAGATTTAACAAATTCAGGCACAAATCTGGTGAACTTAGTCTGATTCTAGGATAAAGGCTGGCCAAAACACAAGTGAAACATCTTAATTCATATTGACCAAGAGCGTCATCGGGTTGAGTGTCTACTAGAGTTATGAGTCCAACAACACAGAGAATATAGGGTTTGACAAAAAAAATAAAAAAACAAAAAAAAAAAACTAGAGCAAACAAAAAAAACAAACTAGAAAACCAAAACCAAGGAAAAAACAAGAAAAAAACAAGAAAAAAACAAAAAAAACAAAAAAATCAAAACCTGCATTTTCCGCAGTTTTGATTTTTTTTTTTTCTTGTTTTTTTTCTGTTTCTTCCTGTCGATTTGTTTTTTTGGTGATTCTGTTTTTGTTTCTGTTTTTGTTTTTAAAAAAAAAAAAAATGCTAAAATCCACTTTCTCTGTTCTACACGGGGTCATAATACTAGAGTCCATCGCAACCACTACTACTATATCTACTACTTATAGTTCTGAATGAAATTGAATGAACAAGATTTGATGGAAAGCAACTCAGAAACCAGTCTTGGTCCTTTGCACAGTAGAGGCCTAGGAGTGACGCACTGTGTTGTCCAGATTTTTCTGTGACGAGCTGACGAGCCAAAAAACGTTTTATGTTGATATGGACAGGGCCTATTTTGTGACAAACTTGGGCAATAATTTTCCAGATGCATATTTTTGTCACAGGAAAAACTCGGGCAAAAAAAAAAACGGGCAAAAAAAAAAACGAAACACATGTTGTTCAAAAAACTTAGCAATCGTTCTCGTCCTGGCTGACTGGTGAGAGTTGTTTTCATGGATGGTTACCAGGCTCTGCGACGATTTGGCTGTAAACCCGTGTGAGATCCTTTGAGGCCCTCGAGGAATGGAAGCTGTCCTATGCTGCCAGTTTGTCTCAAATCATGATGGCCAGAGGCTTTATGTTTGACGCATCTATCGACAGTGGGTGCTTTGTTGATGTGTGTGTGGATGAAACCTCTGAGATTGAAAGATTTTTTTGTTTCGTGCTGCAAAGTTGCGGATTTGAACAAAATCACTTCAGTCTAGTTTATTTCCCCAGCCAGAATTTCTGAACTCGGGCATAAATTTAGACTGAACTGGGTCCATCTAAAATTCCAGACTACGGATTTCATATAGCATATAGTATCTATGTTGTTTGAAATGGTGTTACTTTGGTTTGAACCCACCCGTCTCTGTTTTGCAACCCGGCTCATGAGTAATGCGCAAATCAGCCCACCTAAGTATCCCAACAGGCAAGATGTCGCTCCATGGAGCGCATGACCAGCTTCACGTTGTCCAAATTGTCGCGCATCAACGCCTGATCCAATCACATTCTTCTGGGGAGTCGGCTAGTTAGTTTTGGTCCGTTTGGGATATATACTAATTCACATCTGACATTTTATGTAGCTCTGATATTCTTTCTGGCATATTTTCTGACATTCTGATTTAAATCGTTTAAATGGTGTATCAGAATATAGTAGGTTTGGGAACCGGCGTGGTATTCCGTGTATCATCAATACATCTAGAAATGGTTGCACTCAATTCATGAACAACCAATGGGAAATGGGCACAGCCCATCCAGCCCTGGTTGGCCACGTCATGGTTCCTAGGTGATGGAATGAGTCCAAACACAGGGGATATTTCAACCCAACTACCCAACCATCAATTTCTTCCCCCAAATATAAAGCCACGAGATTTCTGCTCCTTTTCGGTGCCCTACCAACTCTTATGACAGAACAACGGCTGATGCCTCGGCGGCCAACGGCGCATTCTCCACGCTGGCAGCCAGTAGGCGAATCTCAGCATGGGGAGTCCCATGGCGAAAGCGGTAGATTTTTCCTCCACCAACTCTCCAGTGTTTTTTTTTACAGTTCAAAAGTTGCAAATCCCCATGAAAATTGGCCGTGAAGTTCAAGCCTCCAGTGAAACAACAAACGCTGCATCAGCTCCGTACCACTTGCGCTACAATTCGTTCGTCCTTGGAAACCGGGGGGTCTTTCGTCACATCAAAAAAACCTCCGTGAAGTTCAACTCAGACAGCAACATTTCGACATTTTTGTGTCCAAAAAGTCATTGGGGGTAGCCCCCAGTTCTCATGACGAGTCATCATGACGCGAGCTACACCTGAGCTCTGTACGTGCAACCTCAACATCATCATGTGGCAGGCCTGCAAGACCAACCAATGGAATCCATCCGGCAGCTATTGCAAAGCAATAAATAGCGTCATTTGTGGGTCTCAAAAAAAAAAGAGAGTTACATTTGAAGATGCCGGTTTTATAAATAGTCATCTAAAACTTGGTTCGCTCTTCCTTCTATAGCTTCTATCGTTTGACTTTTTTCTGACACTTTTTCTTACTTTAGTTGAATTGACTCTTCATTTAGGCTTGTTTCCAACAAATGCTTTTAGATCTGATTGAAGTGATCCAAAATGACTCAGTTGAGTTTTGGTGCTTAGCGTTTCTCAGTCCACTTATTCCTTTTTTTGATATAGTTTGTTTTCATAAATTCATGTCCAAGAATTGTTAAATGCCATGTCTACCTCTTAAAATTGATCAGAAATTGGTTTTTTGCACCACAAATTCGCCATGTGTAAACTCTGCTGCTGAGCTCCCGCACATGTCGGGATCCACCCATGCGCACAAACGCCTGTTGCAGGTCAACCTCAGATGTGGGGTCTTGGGTGGCCATGGGTGGCCCAAAAAATTGGGCCCCTCAAACTCCCCGGGTCAGTCATGATTGTTACCATCAAAATGTATGTATATACGTATAATATACGTATATGTATACATGCATCATAGATTGGGAATAGCCCATTTTCAGACACACTCATGATGATTTTTTAAAGATACAAGCCTCGAACTCGGGTGACTTCGGCTGGAGTTTTCGGGTTTTTAATTCGGGGGCCCATCAGATGATCTATAGAATCTATAGCCAGCAATGTTTCATGAGGACCATCAGATGATTTGTTGAAAATTGTTGAAACCTGTCGCAGGCATTTTTTATTGAGATGAATTACATTTAATTACAAGGATTTGTATGTAAAAAACCCTGTGGCACAAATCACTTTGGTTTCCGCAAGCCTGTTTGCTGCCGCCCCTTTTCCTCATCACTGCAAGGTAACAGAGAACCTTAGCGAACTCTCTCCCCGAAACGTTCTTGTGTGCTGCACTTGCAGGAAACCTCTCATGCTTTGCTTTGGCTATGCATATGGATAAGAATCAGGGACGCAAAACTGTCGATGTTCAAAGCAAATCCAATGCATGTTCGGCTTCTTGATTTTGGCCAATCTTCATATCACCTTGACAAAAAGAATTATCCCCGCGCCTTCTTTGTCTGCCACGTCTTCGTACATTGCCAAAAGATCTCGGCAAATGTCCTTTTGCATCACGTGTGCCGGCCGGTGTCCCACCACTGATCTTTTCAGCGATGATCAGCTGCTTATGAGGGGAACCACCCTCATGAGGAAAAGAACCCAACACTTCTCTTTTGATCTGTGGGCAACATTATTACGATCTCAGAGAAAGCAAACTGAACATATGTGGCATCTCCAGCCAGGCTGCTGTTGATGTAAGTCTAACATCGGAAACCAAGAACTAGTGGCAGGTCGGCAGGTCCCAGATATGTGGGACGCTGACTTTGGTGATTGTCCTGGATCATCGATCCAGCATGAGACCCTCGAATGGGAACATGCTTTAAGCCCAGATCCACTTGCCTTTTCAGATGCTTAGTGCCTCACCATGGCAAGCTGCCATGGCAAGCATGGATGCATCTTCAAGATTTCCACCGGTGCCAAGATAGAAAGTGAGCCTTCAGGCATGGAAAGTCTGTGTGGATGCACTGGCACAGCATCAAATGCCAAGACCTCTGCAAACTGGTTATCCATTGCAAAGTCAATCCTTCTTCATAGCGCAGGCCAGCCTAAATAATCCATGACCCTTCTCCGAAGTCTGCTTCGATATGCCACGATATCATCTTGCACAAGTATATATAGCTATATATATATATGAATTCAGATACACGTGAATATCTCTCTCTGTACATTTGTATACATGTATCTTCATGCGTATACATATATCAATATGATATTCAATACATTCAAAGTGGTATGTGTACTTTAGTTTGATTTATCATAGACCGCATTCCATGTCACTATCATTAACTATCATATATATATATATATCATTATATCATATGAGCCATGGTCAATACTCACTATATGGTTGATGGTCATCCCATCCATAATAAGGATCCTTATAATGGTTATTATAAAGGGTGTGAAATAGTTTTAGGATTTTTTTTTTGAACAGGTTTGGGATTTTTTTTTGGATTTCTTGGCTGGTACCATTTGCCTAGTGTTTGCAACGGTTTGGAACTTGAATTTGTCATTTTGCATGGTATTTGCCACATTTGGGCATGTTCACCTTCCATTTTGCATGGGATTTACTACATGTGGGCATGTTAACCTTCCATTTTGTATGGTATTTGCCACATTTTGGCATGTTCACCTTCCATTTTGCATGGGATTTGCTACATGTGGGCATGTTCACCTTCCATTTTGTATGGTATTTGCCACATTTTGGCATGTTCACCTTCCATTTTGCATGGGATGTTCTACATGTGAGCATGTTCACCCAAATATTTACAGATGCGGAAGCTTGGGATTAGATAAAAAGCGGGTGGGGGGGATTGAGGGAGGGCGCTAGCTATCTATCCAGCTAGCTAGCTATCTAGCTATCTAGCTAGCTATCTATCTAGCAAGCTATCTATCTAGCAAGCTATCTATCTATCTAGCTATCTATCTACCTATCTAGCTAGCTATCTTGCTAGCTATCTATCTACCTATCTAGCTATCTAGCTAACTATCTATCTAGCTATCTAGCTATCTAGTTTTCTATCTATCTAGCTATCTATCTATCTAGCCATCCAGCTGTCGATCCAGCTATCTAGCTATCGAGCTAGCTATCTATCTAGCAAGCTAGCTATCTATCTAGCAAGCTATCTATCTATCTATCTAGCTATCTACCTATCTAGCTAGCTATCTTGCTAGCTATCTATCTACCTATCTAGCTATCTAGCTAACTATCTATCTAGCTATCTAGCTATCTAGCTTTCTATCTATCGATCTATCTATCTAGCTATCTATCTAGCTACCTCTTTATCTATCTAGCTAGCTATCTATCTATCTAGCTATCTATCTAGCCATCTATCTATCGAGGTATCTAGCTATCTATCTCTCTAGCTATCTATCTATCTAGCTGGCTATCTATCTATCTAGCTATCTATCTACCAAGCTATCTATCTATCTATCTATCTATCTATCACATGTAATCCTGTCAGCTTTCCAGAGAAGGTTAGTTCGCAAAAACCAACTAATGTAACTTGGGTTTAAGTTTAAATTAAAAAAAAGCGGGAGGGGGGGATTGGGGGGAGGGCGCAGCGCCTCCCCCCAAAGCAGAATGCAAGCACCTCTTCTCACATGTTACGTTGCTAGTTTTCAAGAGAAGGTTGGTCATGTGATACTCAGGGATGTAAATACTGTGCAAAATGCATCTTACATGAAAATCAAGTATTTAAAGCAGGCAAAGCAAAAAAAAAGCAGAGAAGCAAAAAAGCAGAGAAGCAAAGAAACAGGAAACGCACAAAAGCAAAACAGCAGAAAGGCAAAGAAGCAGGAAAAGCAGAAAAGCAGAGAAGCAGGAAAAGCAGGAAAAGCAGAGAAGCAAAGAAACAGGAAAAACAGAAAAGCAAAAAAGCAGAAAAGCAGAGAAGCAGAGAAGCAGGAGAAGCAGAAAAGCAAAAAAGCAGAAAAGGCGAGAAGCAGGAGAAGCAGAAAAGCAAAAAAGCAGAAAAGCAGAGAAGCAGGAAAAGCAGGAAAAGCAGGAAAAGCAGGAAAGCAGAGAAGCAGGAAAAGCAGGAAAAGCAGAGAAGCAGGAATCCAAAAATAATTCCTAAACCTGATCAAAAAAAAAATCCTAAAATAATTAGCCCTCCTATTATAAATCCCTATGAACCATTGGATGACTAGCCCCTATTAATGGTTATTAACCATGAGTATTGACCATAGCTCATATATATATATATCATTACCCTCTGGTAAACTAACATAGCTATGGAAAATCACCATTTTCCATGGGAAAATCCACTATAAATCACCATTTTCAATAGCTATGTTAGTTTACCAGAGGGTATATCATATATATATATATATCATGGGTCATTAAATGTCCCCATTGAACATCACCCAACCATTAGGTATATGGTCTATAATGGCTACTATAAGGTGATGTCCAATATATCCAAAATGGGACAGTTACCAACCCTGTATATATACCCACCCCATCTCCGCCCGTCCTCGATCTCCTCGCCGCCCGCACCAAGCCCCAGGAACTCCTCCAGCTGCGGCTCTCGCAGCAGTCGCTCCAGGCGCGACGACAACTGTGCGGCCTCCAGCTGCAGGGAAGGAACCTGAGTCACTGAGGATGGGATGGGGAAACCATGGATGACATCATATATATAGTATACCATGTATATAATATTATATACTATATATATAGATATATTATGATATATTTATATATAATCTATCATATATATATATATATTCAAATCATATATAGGGATAAATGTCAATATTTAAAAGAATCAAATGAAAACTAGTCTGCTTTGTGCCATTCTATCACATGGTCGCTGAAATCCTACACTGGGGACTTGGTTTTGGGCAATGCACGACAAATCAAGAGGAAATCTGCAGGGAAACCCATGGAATCTGAGGTTGTAAAACCTATGGTTTCCGGTGAAGATGTTGCCTTAGAGTAGACCAACCCAATGAGTCATCCCTTGAGAATGGTTTGTTCGTGGGGATTTCCAGTGCATGGGGTCAGTTCACAACCAGCCATGTCAATCGGCAAAGCAGTCCCCCTTTTATCAGTAGGCATCGACCTGTCCCCAAAGTGCTTCTCTTAACTCAAGTGTTAACCAAAAAATGGCTAGCTGGAAAAACCCTGTGGAGCCACATTTATAGATTGTCTTTCCCTGCAAAGTGCAGCCAGACATCTCTGCTTTCGGGGGTCAAATAAAGCAGGGAAAACATTGAATCACCAATTTTTGTGGTTCGATTGAGATTTTGTGCTTTTCGTAATCCTGGGTTGGCATGGATTGCAAATCACTCCCCATCCCAACCCCATCCCAACCCCATTAAAAAACACCCCATTCACATCCCACGAACATCCGCTACATTGTCTGCTATATATGCAGCATAAAAATGGATGAGTGTTGGTTCCCCATATTCCCACCATATTTATTGATAAGACAGTCGCACACTTGATGTACCCATCATGAAAAACAACAAACATGCGACGTTGACCGAGACAAAAGGTTATATTCAAAAGGTTATTTCCACCATGTTGCCATTTTTTTCTGGTCAAGTCGCTTTATACTAGCGGTTCCCATCAATTCCCTTTGCATCCAATCTTCAAGGGATAAATTCCATTCAATCTCCATTTCCACAGCCATCAAGCAGCAATTAAGCTTAGCTATTTACTATTCACCATCATAGTTCTTAACTCCCATTAAATCCTCTTTTGATTGGCAAAACTCTTGAAAAAATGCAGAAGTTCGATTAGCCACAAGTTCAGTAGGATTTAACTGTGCATCTTTAGGGCGGGCTGCTTGTTGGTTCACTGGTCTCACATGACATCCCATTGAACTCCAGTAAAACTCATTGACCTCCATCAAAATCCCATGAAAATCCCTATGAAATTCCCCGAAATTTCACGACATTTCACTTCTTCGCTTCCAGGTGACACGTCGACTCAGCTCCAGCGCCAGCAGCAAACAGCCCAGCGCCAGCCGATCCGAAGAAGCCATGGCGCAGATTTCGCCTGGCGAAGGTGGAGAAATGTGGGGGTCTAACCCTCAACGACTCAGATTTTCATGGGAGTTTCGGATACAAAATTGATTTTTTCAAGGGATTTTAGATATTTTTACAACCTGATTTAATGAGATCTAATGGAATTTAAAGGGATGTTAGAATTTAATGGCATTTAAATGGAGTTTCATGGACTTCAATTGTGATTGAATGAGGATTGAATGGGGATATAGTGGGATGCTCAATCAGACATTGGGAAATTTCATAGGAAAAATCTTCCACACACCATGGCCAAAGATGGTGCTGAATGGAATTACCCTCTGGTGTCATCAAACACGGCTAGCTGGGAAATCCCCGATCGAAAAAATCGCAATTAGAAAATCATCCAACTCAATGGGGATTTTCCAGCAAGCCCATGACAAATTCTTGGAGGGTTATCGAAGTTGAATGCTCAGATTTTTTCCAAAGACTGTGTCACACCCCAGCGCTGGATGATGAGAGATCTTGCAAACGGTTTCTTTTGTGGGTGAGAACACCTTGGGTTCCGGTTATATAAGATGTGCACTTCAACCAATCCATTGATTAGTAGGAAAATCGACAGGAAAATCCTGGTGTCAAAGCATGAATTTACCATGAACATGGGGGTAAACTGGTAAACCCTGTAAGTTTTCCTTCAAGTCTAGGATTGTGAGAAGCTGAAGGGAACATAATAGTGGAAGAGGAAACTTATTTAGGCGGTTTATCATGATCTAAGTATTTGACGGAAAAAACACGGGGTTTATCTCGGTCAATTTTCTAGTTCTGATAGTTGATGTTCTCAGAAAGCATCAGCTTCCTTGATATTTTTCAGGAAAAAAAAACTCCCAAGGAACTGTGTCAACAATGTGGGATCTGAAACCATCATTTTTGGGTATCAATGATTTTGACCCATCCCTAGGTTACCTAGCTAGTTAAATGGGGATCATGCATACAGGCATTTTACATGGCCTGAAAATGAGGATGTCACGTGCAAAGAAACAATGATCAAGAAGAACTCACATGTTCAGGATGACTTCTAGCACCTGCAACTCACTCCAAGAACATTTTGATTCTTGATCATCTTGGAGCATCCCCTCAAAGCTGTGTAGACCTCTATGGCTCTATGGTTGCTTCAAAACTGCCAGTAGTTTGAATGATTGCAGCTCTTGGCACATCGGAAAGCATCGTTCAGAAGCGTCCATGCTAACCTCAGTGTTTAACAGAAGTTTCACCATCAGTATATATTCAAACTGATCCCAGTATAACACCCTACAATCATCAACCAAGATGAATTTTGAAGACTGCTGATTTTCATCGCTGCTGAAAAGGTTCCTAAGCCTCAGACCGAAGAACTTGGCTTTCACTGCTTCCCAGCATCCAAGAAAACCTCAACTGGGCATTGAGTGCCAGAAAAACATGTGGAGAAATCTGAATCTGAAAGCGGACGAAAAAGCGACCAGTGACCAGTAACCAAGGACTCTGATGGTATCAATGGTCTGCGCCAAAAATCTCGAAGCTGAGATTCCAACTCACACAGGTATGCCTTGGGCGGTTTGAAAAATGGCTGAAAGGAAGTCAAATGTGATTCAGGCACTGCCCAGAACCTGCAGTTAACTCAGTTCTGATGGTCAAATCTGACCAACAAATTGAGGGGCTGCCAAAAATGGGCAGTTGAGACCTGATCTCGTCCAATCTCCGGTCCCATGCCCCTTCTGCGGGGCCCCTCTCAGCCGAGGGCGTAAGCTGAGGTGAGCTCCACATCAAAGCCCAAGCCCCGAAGCAAGACCTGGTTGAAACAGGATGAGGATGATCATGATAATGATGATGAGGATGAGGATGATGATGATGATGATGATGATGGTGCTGATGATGATGATGATGATGATGATGATGATGCTGATGCTGATGCTGATGCTGACGGTGAGGGTGATTGTGATGGTGGTGATGGTGGTGATGGTGATGGTGGTGATGGTGGTGATGGTGGTGATGGTGATGGTGGCGATGGTGGTGGTGCTGATGATGCTGATGATGCTGATGATGCTGATGATGCTGATGATGCTGATGATGCTGATGATGCTGATGATGCTGATGATGCTGATGATGCTGATGATGCTGATAATGCTGATGATGCTGATGATGCTGATGATGCTGATGATGCTGATGATGCTGATGATGCTGATGATGCTGATGATGCTGATGATGACGATGATGACGATGACGACGATGACGACGATGACGACGATGACGACGATGACGACGATGACGATGAGGATGACGACGATGACGATGAGGATGACGACGATGAGGATGACGACGATGACGATGAGGATGACGACGATGACGATGACGATGACAATGACGATGAGGATGATGATGATGATGATGACGATGATGATGATGATGATGATGATGCTTTTTTAATTCGCAAATTATGGCAGGAAGTATCTTGATGTTTTCATGGAATTCAGAATATTCTTGAAGGACAACAGTTACCGCACAATGGCGTACCTATGCGTAACTGTTCAGCGGACACCGTCCGGAAGAGGACCAGCAACAGTCGCCTGTTCGTGTACCACGATCTCGTCTCGCATGGCCCAGTAGACCTCCGTCGCAGAAGTCGTTGCGATAAGAAACAGGCACAGATCTGATCAATTTTAAGAAATTTACCCTCTGGTAAACGAACATAACTATGGAAATTCACCATTTTTAATGGGAAGATCCACTATAAATGGCAATTTTCAATAGCTATGTTAGTTTACCAGAGGGTAGTCCATGTTTAGTATAAACCATTTTGACCCAGACCCGAATTTACTGGGGATACTTCATTTTGACCCCACCATCTTGCATTCAGGGGTACCCCCATTTTGACCCAGACCAATGGACATAGCAAGCTGTTAGTTTACCAAAGGGTAACAGCTAAGCCAGGCCCTTTTTCAATGCGGCCATGTCCACCCCCCATAAAATGGCCTCCATAGGCATGCCGCAACTCTCAGCTCGCTGGAGGAGGACCTCAAAAGGGATGCGTATAAATATATATATATATATATGTACATGTGGCTCCCCGGGTAAGAGTCCACAAAGGTAGGGAAACCGGTACCAACCAGTTTCTTGGATTTGGGGTTCCTACCCCAAAAGGAAAATCTCCCCTTAAAAGGGCTCTTCACCGTGACCCCCTGGGCCCTTATGAACTTGTTACACTTCTCGATACCTGTGCTGCCCACAGCAGCCGCGTCCTCGCTTTTGCACCTCACGTGCCTTGAGCCACGCGCAGTGGCGATGGCGAAGTCTCTGGTTTCCCATGCAGCCTGCAGGTGGCATATGGTTCGTACATCCAAGGTTACTCAAGTCACACTGGTCTATTTTTCTTTTGGATGTACTTTCGGATCCTCATCTTCCAGTGCCGCGGTTGGTAAGGATACCCACTTTGCCGCGATCTTGCGGTGTGAGTTGTTTTGTAACGTTTGGCTCTCATCGAAGATTCTGAATCTTCCCAGCCGTAGCACTGACCTTAAAAAGGAGGATTCCATCGGCTTCGTCAGACAGTCGGCCAGCATAATTGCTGTAGAAATCCAACGGCACTGCGAATGCCCTTCTGCCTGCTGCTTGATAAGCATCACCTCCACAGTTGTTCTCCACTCTTCACAGTTAGGTACTGCCAGTTTAGTGACTAAGTCATATAAACTTTTGCAATCTGTGATAAGTAGAGCTTTGGGACATGCTTGAAGGGAACGTTCGGGATATTGCCACTTGAAGGTTGGACTTAGGATATAACCCCATAGACACCTAAGCCAGGTTAATTTGTCAAGAGAGGAGCTCATTGCATATGCCTCGGCACTAAGCGTTGATCTCACCACTCTGCCTATCTGTTTGCTATTCCAGGACATAGGACTGATTTCGGATGTTTTGTTGGCAGCAAGTTCGGGCGTGCAGGCAACGATAAACAATCCCTGTTGGGCCTTTAACTGAGAAGCACTGGCAAAACTTGCATCGCCGAAACTTGCAAAGGTGATTCGCTCCAAAGGCAGAGGTCTCACCATTATGGCCGTATCAGCCGTCTGCTGGGCTTCAATCAGCACTCGGTTGGCGTCCAGGAGAGTTGACACTGTCGCCTTGCAAATGTTCTTCTGGATAAAAGCTACCTTTGCTGCTATGTCGGGTCTGCTATGTACAGCCGCATACTGAAGGCTCCCACACAACCCCCTCAAGTCTTGAACTTCTTGGGCGTTTGCCATTTCATTTTTGTTGGCTCTCCTATTTTTGGGCACTTGTATTTGTTCAATCTTATTGATATATGGTTCCTGACTGATTTTGATGGAGTTATCAGGCAGCTGTTCAATCTCAAGACCCGTGAATCTAAATTTTCTGAACTCTCTCTGTCCAAATGGAAGTACTTTTTGCAATTCTTTCAAGGCATTCTCATAGTGGTGATTCCCTCCTCCTATGCCATCATCAACATGAGTTCCTAAGATTCCATCCAGAATTTCGGGATTGGTTTTGTTTCGCAGCAAGAACAGGCAATTGTCAAGTGGATGAGCTTCAAATCCTACTTTCTCTAGTTGACGTCTAAACTCCTTGTAAAAGAGCAGTGGTGCATCAACTCTGCCATATGCGTTACCCTCTAGCAACAGGACCTCGTCACTTGTCATTTTGAGAAGTCTCTGAAGTTCTGGAACGGGTTCCATGGCCAATTGCCTTCCATCTGATTTCCCACGGAGAAAGGCCGTGGTTATATCGAAGTTTTGGACTACCCAACCCATCGATGAGATCACCTGCAAACACAGCATTCGAGCATCTCTGGACAAAGTCGGGGATTCTGTACTTACCTGATCAAGTTCGGGGTCTTGATATCCCCGTACAACAAGTCTGGCTTTGGCCTTCTGACCCTTGGGCATGGACGGGTCAGGTTTCCATGTTAAAATCCATCGACTAGTCATGATGCGGTTGGGGGAAATTTTGGATCTCATGATTTTCCTGACAGCACTGGTTTCCAACCAACAGTTGAGTTCCTTAGATTTGGCTTTGTCAAAGAGATCTCTCTCGGATGCATTCAATGTGGCATATCGGACTTCGGAACGTGCACGCCTAGCTGCAGTGGCCAAAAAGGAGGTGTTCATTTTGGGATCTTTTATGAACCTTTGGACGTGCTGCTTGGGGACATCAAACTCATACTCACAGTATGGTCGAGGATCCTCTTGAGCATCATCCCATAACGTGTCTTCGTCGCTAGGGATGGCAGGTCCGGGAACATTGGACTCCGAAAAGAAGGCATTATAGACTATGTTACTGTCTTCAATGCTCTCATTCCCACTTAGGTTCTCCCCAAAGTTACTCCCCGTAACATTATTCTCCCCGTTAGGCTCGGGTGCAAAGCTACTTGGTGACACATCACTTGGCTCGCTCCATTCATGGTCTACACTTTCTGGGATGGCCACTTCTTCAGGACGCAATTCTCGAGCTTCGGGCACAGGTTCATGTGAGGCTCTTCTAGAAGGTTCTTCTTCAGGTTGATTTCCTTGTGGGTGGTCCTCTTCCATGGGTGCTTCAACTGGGACATCACTTAGATCTGAGAATTGGAACATTCCACTTCTTTCATGGAGTCTCCTTTGCAGATTCTCAGCCAACTTTTGGGCCTGCTGTGCATCGATTTGTTGGCTGAAAGACGCATGTCGCTCAAACTCTCTAAGGCTGACAGGACGGAGGTTATCCCTTGCACATCTCAACAACCTATTTATGTGAGTTATCCAAACGATAGTCTTTGATTCAACCAAAACAACTTGAGCTGGTCCACACCATTTTCCTTTCTCTATCATGTTGGCTGATTTGCGCTTATCCCAGAACATACAGGGTTGTCCGCATTTCCATTCATTGATTTCCCCTCTGGACTTCCTCAGGGTGGCTCGGCGTATGGCTTGACTGTTGTCACTGTCAATGAAGGCTTTTCGGGCCAACACTCTGAGTTCCAGCGACGCACGGAATTTTTCTGCCTCAGGTCCTTCATTGAAGGCTGCATGCATGTGTGCCGGAGTGCTTTCATCACTTGTCAACGATGCGGGGAGTCTTGTTGCCTTTCCTAGGACTGCTTGCTCAGGACTGTAGCCACATGTTGTAGAAAGGCTATTCTTGGCTCGAAAGACTTGAAACAATGCTCTTTCAAATTCTCCTTCATTGTTTATCGGCTGAGCTTGATCTATTCTGGACAACATCTCTTTTACAATTGCTCCATGTCTTTCAATTCTACCTCTCTGCCATGGCCCTGCAGTGAGTATTGGGGTGATATTCCCTTGCTGGAGGAATTCTTTCCATGGTTCGGCAACAAATTCACCTCCGCAATCCATGACTAGCTCGCTTGGTATTCCTGCCCAGCTGCTCCAACATTCTTCAAATACTTTTTGCGCTTGGATCCCATCACGAACTGTGCGTCTCCCCAAGTGAAATTGCGTGGCTTCATCAATCAAGTGAACAACATATCCTTGATACCCTGTAGTGCTTTTCCAATCAAAACCATCAATGTAAATTCGGTGGTTGAAATCTCTAGCTTCTTTGAGGGTTCCGGTTGGGTTCAAACTTGGTGGCCGTCTTTCCACACATGAGGGACACAGGTAATCCAAGGCACCTTGGACCAGCAGCTCTTCTGCTCCGAGTTCTGCCAGGTGTTTGGATAAACGCTCTGATGTCGGGTGACCCAGATTGTGATGCAACTTTCTGATATATGCTTTTCTGGGTTCAGATAATTGGAGAAATCTTGGGCCAGACACCGACACTGCAGCGGACGTCCATGAGTTGGCGGGCATGACACTCGAAAGGTCAGGTGCTGAAACTTCAGGGTTCTCAGCATTCGGCTCACCGACTCTTCTGGTGGAGTCACTTGTTGGGACTGGCATGTGATTCGTTCCAGGCGGTGTTCCAGGGTCTTCCATTATGGCGTCTCCTACAACTTGGACCTCTGAGGACTCTTTCTGTCTACCAAAAACACATATCATGACATGTGAAGGCATGGATGCTTTCCTTTTCTGATGACTGTTGGGCATGGACTGCAGATCTTCAGTTCCAAGGTCAGACACTTCGTATGACAATCGGCTCAGAACTACCGTTCTTCGGTGAGGCAAACGATCTGGGTGGACCATGTATTTCTCTCGACCCTTGCATGCCATTACTGACTGGACTTGCATTTCAGGGCATAGGCTTTGAAGAACTTGTACTTCGGCATTATGAGGACCATCCCATTTAGTTACCCCAGATTTAGGTAGTTCCTTTCGATATTTATCCATTACCCCTTTCCATCTTATGTCCTCGATTTTCTTAGGTGATTCTTCTTCGTGAGTTCTTTTACGGCTTGACTTCTTGCCGGTTTCGTTCTCTTTGACTCTGGAACGTTTTGCCATGCTCTCCATTGGACTTCCGGAATCTTCCAGCTTTCGTACGGGAAAGCATTCTTGCTGGACGACCATGGTCGGGACGGTTACATGTTCATGCACTGGTCGCATGATCACTTCGGCAATCTTCTTTGCAAGAACTCTGGGATAGAACGCTGAGAAACGGGACACCTGTACAGTTTTTCCATCAACGGTACATGATCCAGCTACATGTGCATGGGCATGATCTCTTGAGCACAATCGGTTATCCAGGCTTCTAAACATTTCTTCGGATGAGGTTTGTACACGGGTGCTCTTTTGCATCGGTTCTTGCAAAGATGGATGCCTTAAACCGAACTGACACTGATCGAAGAAGGCTGGCTTGGTACGGCCGCATATTTCTCGCATTTCTTCCTGTTGCCACATTCCGGAAGGTTTGGGGTTTTCAAGGTGAAAATGGTCACCCCGATCCAACTGTATCTTGCAAATCAGGTCACACATATAAAGCTGATCTTTGGATGCAGCTTGGCTTTCACGGATGCGGCTATAGGATTCCATGCTTTTCGTCTGGTTCAATCGGTTCCAAGGGCTCCAAGGGCCGCACTCTGGAGCTAGCCATATGTGTCGTGGCTTCCACAGGAAGATCTTCCGAAACAGCTTGATCTGTCCTTCAGTGGTACTCAAATCCCCATCTTCAAAGGTGAATCTCTTGGCTACCCCACCCCTCTTATTGACTTCATTCGTTAATCGGCTACTACTGCTGGCATACACTTCTAGGAGATCTATGGGCTTATGACCCTGAATTGGCATGTGATGGCGACATTGGTTCATCATGTGCAATTCATAGGCATTCTCCAGATGCATTGATGGGCCTGGATTCGCTGATCTTTCTAACGGCCTCTCAGTGCCTGCTTCTCCATGTCGCTGCGAGCTTGGCAGTAGGTGATGAAGTCCTGCATTGCCGGGGTCGCGTTCTTGGCTCGTGCACTGACCCAATCGACGTAGCTTTGGTGTTCTTCGTACACCTCTGTGAATCGTCTCCCATTGTGTGTTTTCCCCCATGATACTCTCTTGTTGCCCCATGACTCCAAAGCCTGAGCAGTCAGCGCAAGTTGACCCTCTCGGTTGTTCTCCAGAATCAGGTTGTGATTCAGGTGGCTCATGGTTGAGGCTCCCTGAGATCTCGGCTGGCTCTTCTTTGGTGGAGTCCTTGTTGCAGCCCTGATTTCCTCCTCCTCTTCCAGCTCCCATGAATGGTCCGATAGGACTCCAATCTCCGAAGGACTTGGCCCAGCGCGACTTGAAGTCCTCTTCGGGGTGTTTTCCTGGAGGATCTGGGAGGGTTCCTCGATCCGATCCTTCTGGGCATTCACGTTGGCCAAGAGAGATTGGAGGGAGGTCGCATGCTGCACGGTGATCTCCTGGTCGGGGGCTTTCACCTCGATCTGGTTCATCAAGATGATCAAGAGCATTCTGAGAGATTCCATCACCGCCTCTGCCGTCGACTTGATCAGCTTCATGGCATCCCGTTGAGTCAACATTCTGGAAAGACTCACTTCGGACAAGACCAGGCGGGGGCAAGACGTTGGACACTCGAATGGCTGCTGTTTCTTTGGCTGACATGGCATTCTCTGTGACACCTAGGCACAGCTCAGACATCTTGAAAACATACAGACCATTCTCACTCTCTCGTAAGTTCAACCATCTTTGAATCTTGGATAGATAACACTGATTTGTTGACAGATCTATCATGGCTCCTAGGGCTTTCATGGCCTGAATGGATATGAGGAACGGAGTTGCTCGAGGAACAATTTCCACAACCATCCAGATTCTGCTACGGCCAGCAATGATTGGAACTCGGACTTGTTTAAAACTGTAGGTTATTTGATTATTGCCAAATCTAAATCCTACTTTGCTGGGGTGTTCTTGCACTCGTGATTGCACTTCGCTGGGCAGACTTTTCATCACACCCGGCCACAAGTCAGCTCCTATGACACTGCGGCTGGCTCCAGTGTCCAGTATGGCTAAACCATCTTCTGCAATGGCTCCCAAGCTCGGTCGGCTGTGGAAGCACTCGGATGCTTCATGTTCAGGCACTGACGGCTTCGTCCTGGGGTTCAAACGAAATCGGAAAAACTGTTGAACCTGGGGAACTAGATGGTGCAGGCTAAAGGCAACTTCATGGGGAATCTCGCTTTCACATTCCGGATGCTCAGTGTGGTTCTTGGTGATTGGCTGCTTCCGGATGCATTGGCTCACAAAACATCGGATGCTGTGGCATGCTTTGGACAAAACTTGACATATGCCCCATTTATTATCCTTATCCCCTTTACCCTTATTATTATTCCCCATGGTTGACATGTTTCCGGCCTCATCCGTTTCCTCGAAAATCACATGGGCTGGTTCATCATCACGGGCATAGGATCTGAAGCTCTGGTGGGTCACAAAGTTTGCTTGATCCGTCGCTGCAGGAGGCTTGTTCGGACACTCTGCTTTCCAGTGACCTTTCTCTCCGCATGCTCGACAAAATGTCCTTGAGATGCGCTGCAAAAGACTTCCCTTGCCAGACCCTTTTCGGAACTGATGAAACTTCCCAGCCCCTTTTGATTTCCCTTTTCCAGTCGCAGGCCAGAATCCTCGGGATCGTTTCCTTTCCAGGATCTTTGTTCGCGCCTCTTGGTAGCTCAGCAAAGCATTGTGGAGGTCAGGAACTTCTTGAAACATCTCTTCTAGATCACGTTCAAAACTCACCACATTCAAGGCATCTGAGTCGCCTTGAGATGCTAGGTGATCCACAAACTCCTGGTCGATCTCTTCCTCTTCATAGCTGTTGTACTGATTGACACTTCCAGCTGAAAAGGCTTCCTGCTCATTGGTCACCAGGTTCTGCTCAGGTTCTACATAGTTGGTTGGGTAGACCTTCCTTTTGACTTCACCTGATGACAAAATTGAGGTTGCCAGGGTTCGCATTGCTTGTTCGATCTTTTTCGTATCCATGTTTCCATTCGTCATTGTCAGGACACGCTTCTTGTCCTCAGGGCTCAATGAACTCTGTCTGAGAAGCAGGAAGGCATGGAACTCCTTGATACTCTTTGCGCCCAGCTCGTCCATCGCAACCTGCAAGTGGTTGACAAAACTCATGCTGGACTCGTCGCTCTTCTGAACTGTCTTGTATACTGCTTTCTCAAATTGTTCATACGTCTTCATCTCGGTGGACTCTTCCCATGTAGACAGCGCCGCCAACAAGTTTTTGACGCCGTGCTCGGGATCAACCAACTGGGCCGAGTCGAGGTTTTTCACTTGTCCCCAAGCCGTCCCTCGACACAGCATAGCTAGCCGTGGTGCTAGCATTGGTCGATCCTTCTTTGGGCAGATCGTGTCTATGAACTTCACCTTTTCTATGTACTCTCTGACGTTGTCCACTGCCGGGTCAAACGTAGGCAGCAAGGTCCAGATGTGAGACCCTTTGTCATCTGAGATCTCAGCAGTGGACGACATGGCGGGCGCCCCCGGGCTTTCCACGAAGTCACGTGGGCCCTCCGGGCTCCGCTACCAATGTGGCTCCCCGGGTAAGAGTCCACAAAGGTAGGGAAACCGGTACCAACCAGTTTCTTGGATTTGGGGTTCCTACCCCAAAAGGAAAATCTCCCCTTAAAAGGGCTCTTCACCGTGACCCCCTGGGCCCTTATGAACTTGTTACACTTCTCGATACCTGTGCTGCCCACAGCAGCCGCGTCCTCGCTTTTGCACCTCACGTGCCTTGAGCCACGCGCAGTGGCGATGGCGAAGTCTCTGGTTTCCCATGCAGCCTGCAGGTGGCATATGGTTCGTACATCCAAGGTTACTCAAGTCACATGTACATATCTATATATATATATATATATCGCCATTTGGGGATAAAAATATATTGGTAATATAATATGGAAAAGTAGTAGATTGTGGAAAAAATATCATGGAAATATGGCTAGTATATCATGGAAAAGATGTTGCAATGATTGGTTCATGGGTAGTATATTATGGAAAGGTAATGGACATGTAATGACTGGTTGGTGGTTGAGCCACCCGACGAATATGCACTTCAGTTGGGATCATCGTTCTCATGTTTGCTACTCAGCATCCCAATTTTTGGGGGTCCTTTTCCACCCATATTCATGATGTATATGACTATAGACTATATATCTCTGTGCAACTGGTTCTGGCACCCCAAAAAAGAGTTGACATACCGACCTCATGGGCATACCGACCTCCCCAGTCCTGCAGAACACCCACCAGAAACCATGGTTTTTCATATTTGCACATATTTGGAACGGGTGACATCGAAAAAGTAGCACCTTCTGACCTGTTTGGAGTTAAAAATGCAGGGGATACTGAAGATACCACAAAATTGCAATTCAAATATTATGATGATAAATCCTGGGCCCTGGGATTCTGGGTTACTAAATGTTCAGGCAAACTTGAAGCTGGCTGCCAGCTCTGCACCGGAAACTGGGCCTGCCTCGAAGCCATTGACAATGTCTCTTAGGCGGCAGGAAGTTTCCCTCACCTCCACCGCTGAAACACCAAGAAAGATTGGATGAAATCTAATGCATCCGGTCATTTTGGTCGCACATTGTCAACAAAAATCCAAGGTTTTTTGCGGAAATTCTCTTCAGAGGTCGCCGCTTCCGACAGGCGACAGAATTTGCGCTTCTGGGCACCCCATTCCATCCACGTTTTGCAATCATTGTCCAATTCCAAAGACTATTTTCGGGCACCCATCTTCGAGTACCATATCAAGTTGGTTCTATCGAACCATATTGCTCAAGAAAACGAAGAAGAAGTTTGGTTTTATAGATGCTTTGATAGTTGAAAAAATAGATGATTTCAATGATTTCCCCCAAACTTGATGATGGTTTTATAGTTGTGTTTTTTGATGCTTGTTTTTCCCATTTATCGATGATTTCCCCAAGAAAAAGATCTCATCCCATCATCCCTTCATCCCCCAGCCGCACCTTGGTCGCCAGCCACAAACTGGCCATGGCCAGGCGATGGTGGTCGAAATCGCCTCCCAGAAATGGTGGGTTTTTCATACCCTCTGGTGAACTAACATAGCAATGGAAAATGGCCATAGAAATAGTGGATTTTCCCATTAAAAATGGTGATTTTCCATTGCTATGTTAGTTCACCAGAGGGTATCTATATCTGTGTATGTGTGTATATATATATATATCAATTGGTGGTTAAACAAACCATCTTGAAAAATAATAATATGAGTTCGTCAATGGGAAGGATGACATACCATATATGAAATGGAAAAATAAAAAATGTTTCAGACCACCAACCAGATATATATATATATATAATTAATTTTATATATATATATATGTGTACATATACCTTTTCTTTCAGAATTGTCTTATGTTCATTCTACATACATATAAATATATGTGATAACATACATTCTACAAATATATATATATATATTATTATTAATTATTATTATTATATTATTATTATTATCATTATTATTATTACGTATATATGTGTTTCACTGTAATATACAACTCCTGACGATCATGTTGCCCATCGCTTCCCTCCCTACCTTCGGTCCGCTCAGCCAGGCAGAAGCGCTGAAAGAAGAAGCAGCCGCTGGCTGCGGTGACCTTGTGGGTGGCTTGGCGATTGTGAGTAGCTAAAAAAAAAAAACTTTTCTTTTTTTTTACCCTCTGGTAATTTAACATAGCTATGGAAAATCACCATTTTTAATGGGAAAATCCACTATGAATGGCCATTTTCAATAGCTACGTTAAATTACCAGAGGGTAAGTGGATAAACCCTATTTAAAAAAAAAAAAAACATGTATAGCTGGGGTGAACTAACCCACTTAACTAACCCACTTACCATATTTAAAATTATTTGTTTTAGTGGATTAAGCCCCACTGGGGGTGAACTAACCCACTTACGATTCGTGGGATGAGCTACCAAGTACCGTCGAAATATTATTAGAGTGTATGGTAAGACCCGGCTAGAGATGGTGTATTAGTTAAAAACAGATACCAAAAACCAGGTGATTACCCGAGTAGAATAGTGACTATCTAATTGGATTTTACCATCTATATATCTAATAGTGATTACCATCTAATTACCACAAGTTGAGGCACGTAACTGGGTTAACGTTTGGGTGTACCGGTCTCCATTGACCTCGGCTCAATCCCATCCCCCAAAAAAAAAATCGGGTGACCTTCGATCCACCGCGGGGATTTAGAGATGATGGGTTACTCTGAAAATGCGAAACCCTCAAAGTCTCATGGTTGAGAAAATAGCTTTGCCTCTGAATAAAAAATGGTGTGATTTATATAAAATATGTGTGCATTATTATTATATATATATATGTCGTGTTAGATCGTTTTGGGGACAAAAAAGACGGAGATTTAAGTGTTACTACCTATGGTTATGGCCTCTCCCATTCTTTGCCGGGGGATCAACTGCTGTCACATCCACCAGCTGCTGTCCAGCACTAAGCCTCCCACCGTGTCAAGAGCCAAGTCAGCTGCCACCGCCCAAATGAGCCTTCCCCAGGATCTCCTTGGTGGGAAAGCTGGTTGGCACCTGCATGTTCGGGTTCCATTCTGTTCGACCTTCGGTGCCGAAAGCTCTGACCAAAGGTTTGATGTGATCATTTGAGATAGGTAAGCAGTTTCCTGATTCAGGGAAGCATCCACAAATATGGAAGCACTCCAGTGTTCTGCTTCAGTCAGACACAAACCTACCGCAAGTATTGATCGTATTGACCTACTCCCAAACCTTTTTCCGACGTGAGCCACAAAAAATAGACCCATCCCATTCCATCATACTGGTTGGTTCATAGGTGTTCCTATGGTGGGTTCCAAAAATCCCTGGACCAAGTGGTAGTTCCACAACGATAATAATCTAGCAGCAGTTGGGTCCGGTATGTTTAATGGTTCAGTCCAACCCTTTGGACCGAGGCACTCTTTCTCCAATGGCATTGGCTTGCTTACCGCTCCGACATGTTGCGATGTTTCATTGGATTCGTTCAAAGGAAATGAAGAGGACAGCATGGGTGTTTTATAAACACCCAAAAAAATGGGTTTCCCGGGAATGTCATCAGTCCAGAGCTGTAAGTTGCTGGATCTTTTTCAGTCAGCGTTGCAAAATGATACCATGAGAATGACCGCGCTAAAACAGCTAGCTGTAAGGGTCGAGTTCGGCCCTGTTGTCATGAAGAAATCACATGCAGCTTGAGAATGAATGCTCCTTGCTACCAGCCACTGAGTGCCGTGGAAATCCAAACCAAACCAAATCGCACACCAAGAAGAATGCTTTGCCCTTCTCATCATGGATCAACAGGGGACCCCTGTTGACTACCAGATGGTTGCGAAATCGGGCACCACCTTGGTTCATGTTGAAACCCTATAAATCATGGGATTTTCTGGGATACACCACCTATCAATTGGTGCAGGATCACTCCTGGGCTGCTGGCTCGCGCGGGTTTTTCATCCTGGCAGCAGGCGTTTCTTTTGCGCTGGCCCCATAGAGATGGACAGTAAAGCTGCAAAATGATGGGGGTTCAGTTGATCCTTTATATGTTTCAGGGTCCCCATAAAAAATAGAACATCCTGAAAAAAGCTTCTATCTTTTTAGGGTTTGGGGGACCCCAAACAAACTGAGCGATTCTCAGAGCCTGGGTTAGGTCTAACCGTCTAACCTGAGGTATACATCTTTTCCATCCCCTGCCAACAGATATTTCACAGATTTCACAGATCAACAAATGATATGTTCTCATTTGTTACAATTATATCACATCTGCCATCATATCCCCATTATTCATATCCCAAAAAAATCTTTGGTCAATGCTTCAGCAGGTTTTTTTTTTAGAATGGTATTAGGATCCCCATGTAATGCGCAGTGTGAAAAAAAACCTTCTTTCATCCCGTTGCTGAAACTCGCTGAAGTGTTTTTCGGATTGCCCAAAGTGGATTGATTCCCCAATATATTGGATAGATTTGGATAGCATGACCTCATATAACAATCAACCAACCGGGTTTTTTTTCGGTCACACTGGTCCAGATTAGCTATCTGGCTGGACTCCCGGGCTCCCTGAAAGTTGGCCCAAAAAGATCGGCCGGAAATAGATGGTAGTTGTACCTCTAATTCAGGTCCCTGAAATGGCTATTGAAACCATGACATTCACTAGCCCCTTCATATGAGCTTGATCATTCATGGGGAATATATTGTAATTCTCCCTGAATCAACAAATCAGCAAAGATTATGCCCTCCAAAAAGTTCGTTTTTCGCAATACGATCCACCCCCGGGCCGGTGGATAACCCTTTTTGTGGTATAAAAACCATCGATCCATATGGGTGGTCATCCCAGAAAGTCCTTCCGTTCAGCTGCGAGGCATCTAGACATTGCCACGCAGAGCTGAAGACAAACCTCCACAGGCTAAGAATGGATGGTCATTTCTTGGACGACCATCCAATTTGGAAGTAATTTGGAGCCATACCCATGGATATCGAAACACCAGGAACAGCTGATAGTGGGTACTGTTTAAGAACAAAAGTCTCGTGGGACATTGCCCAAAAGCATCATGTGAGTGTCTTAATACCAAGCTTTCTAGAATGCTTTGAAACATATTGCCCAAGATGTGGTCTCAAAGACAGTACCACTGTCAACCTTGCAACATTTTCTGATCATCGGAAACTCTGCTTTTCCACCAGGGATCCCTCAAAATTCCCAAATGCTGCAGTCATTGGAAGCCTTACATTCTTCGGAAACCTTTTTCGCTCCGCTCTGGATCTTCTGGTGTCTTTACATGCAGTGATGCATTCATTTCCGGCCTATCTAGTATGGTGAGTGCGTTTAATTTATCTGCCCATGTCCCCGGGCCGGAGAAGCCAGATGTTCCAAAAGCCGCCATGTTCCACCAATGTTGGGCTCTTAGAGTCATAGGGGCTGCCCAGAAAATCCCAGTCTGCAATTTCCATTTCTGTTTGATGGTGGAAGTATCAACTCCTAGTTTCCTCAAACGCTGGCACAAGGGTCAGGCATGATTGATTATGATTGGCAGATTTGAACAGACTCGGCTGCGACTGCCAGGTATGGTAGCAAGGGCCACCATGTGCAATTGGGTTGATTGCCAACATCTGAGGCTTGAGAGTAACAAAATGGCTCCCTCATGGGAGTTCTCCCTTGCAGGAGTTCACTTACAAAATGCTGCAACTATCTTTGATCTGGAGATGCTTGCGTATGTCGAGCAAATTTTGGTTCAATTCCAAAGTCTTCTGCTTTTGCTACATGCTCTTCCCACTCAAAAACCCTTTAACCATGTGGCACGCACTGCTTTAAATTTATAGCAGTCAGCGTAGCTATTTGCTTGAGGATGTGTCATAAGCAAATCCTGAAAAACTTCTCGGAATTCCATGGAGTTGCCCACATGGGCCCACATGGTTTGTGTGTCACTCTCTTCCCTGCGCTGTTCAATTTGCAATATTTGTCATCCGATGTGGGTTTGTCTGAAAATGTTGGGATTTCACCCATCCATTGGTCCATTGGTTAAGATCCAATCGCTTCCCTTTTGGAAAAGACGATATACCATGTGTTTATGCGCAGCCCATTTTCAGACACACCCATCCTTCAAAGTATCCCTGGCATCGGATCATCCTGAGGAACACTTCACAGCGTGTAGGTTGATGCTCAGCCAATGGCTGGGAAACAACCTTCCATACTGCTGGATTTTCTCCAAAGCCTCTCCGATTCTGCAAAGGCCAGGGTATTACGGGGTGATCACTACAGTAAATCAGCGTTCCCTTTCTTACATGCATTATGTGTACACATACATTATATATATATATTTTTTTTCACATACACATCGTGTATATATATATACATAACTTTGCAATGATGTACATATATATATACATATGCATATATATATATTTGTATGTGTGTATATATCTATATCTATATGTATATCTATATGTATATCTATGTGTATATATATACAGTATTTTACATACTATGCACATATGTCATGTGTATATGTACATATATATATATTGTATATATATATGCAATGGCACACGCTCACCTTCTTTCTACACTCTGCACAACCTAGTAAAGTACGGGGAGCTCCTCCCTCTGGCACCAGCCCGGGTGCATGCCATCACACAGCAAATAAAAAGAAGGCTGGTGATGCACCTAAAACAGGGCTCAAAGGTGACAGCTTCCACATGTTCCTAGGCCGTCACTATAAGTACGAGCTATACAGGGTTGGCGTTAGCCTAGTGACTTCAAAGCTGGGAGGTAGTAAGAAGCAGCAAAACGAATTCTAAGTTTGGTGGTTTCCGGCAGCTTTGCTAGAAAACTCTCGGCAGCGAGCTCCTGAAGATAAGACTCTAAAGTCATCTGCGAAACCAGTCTCATCCGCCAGAGGATGCTGGGGATTGCTTCGCCTCTTTTGTAGGCCAGAATCGCACCACCACCTCTGACACTTGAAGGTGTAGGTCTAAAAGCCGAAGGAACTTCTAAAGCATTCAGAAGTTTCTCCCATCTTGTTCTAAAACTAGCCGCAGACAAAGGGAAAAGGAGAAGGGAATCATGCAGGTCTCCAAAAACATGCTGAAGGACTTTGGCTATCTGCGCATCCTCAACCTTAACATGTTGAACCCGCCCCTTCCCTCGACGGTGGGTCTTTGGCTTTTGAACTCTGAGGAACACGGAGGCGACTCGGTCATCAAACAAGTCAGCAGGGAGGACCAAGTCAGCTCGTCGTGCTCGTAGGACCTCGCCAATTCGAGCAATGCCTTCCACTGCTAAAATAAGGCAGCCAGCAAAACGCTTCCAGTCCCAGTAAATAGCAAGAGACACCAGTGCTTTATATAGGGCTTCCGGCAAAGGGCGCCGATGACAAACTGGCTCAAGCTCCTCCCACTGGCTGACCAGCTGCCATGCCGGAGCCATGGAAGGTCTGAGTAGAGGGAACTTTTGTTGGGCCAGCACCAGTAAATGACGCAGCTCATAGAGCCGCCCCCCTCGCTGAGATACATGAAGCCCATAGTTTCGCAGCACTTGCACAGCTAGTGAGGGACAAAGAAAAACCTGGCGGCAGGTGTCTTCCGAGTACTTGTCATGCAGCCACCTGTCAAAATTCTCCCAAATGCGCCGCTGCAAAGCACGGGTGCCCTGGCCCACTAGAACCACTGATTCAAGGTCGCCCGGGTCCCGGAGAGCTGGAGCGCGGTGCGCTCGTCGGGGTCCCGGGTTTTGCGCTTCCCCGATTCGAGGAGAGGAAGACTTCGCACAAGCGGCCACATCCAGGCGACCCACCTCGTCACGGCGCAACCCTGCTGCCCTGCCCATCTCAAAGGCAAGGCGGCGAGAGAGAGACATGGGGTATGTCTGAGCCACCTTAGTCCAGCAGCATCGGTGCAAAGAGCTGCGCCCACGTAGAAATTGGTGGGAGTGACCTCCCTGGCAGATCTCTCTAACACCGGCAAATCGTGTGTTGGTGAGAATCCGGGTACGTTTTCTCCATGGCGTCTGATACCGACACATGTCAAAACGGTAGGCTCGTTCTGCTCTTGCAATTCCGCTTTCAACCCAGGGCGGCAAAAGCCATAACCAGCTTCCATCCGGGTTCTCAACCCAGTAAACCAGTTGGTGCTTCAGACAAAACAAAATTACCTTCAAAACAAATGCAGCATGCCCATTGCCTTGTTGAACTTTCCGAGTCATGTGCTCCGACAAGGGAGCTCTTCCAAAAGGGTGCTGGTGATCCCGCACCGCAGGAGTGATCGCTCTGCTGAAGCTGCAGCACCCCGGTGCTGCTCCAGCCCCCAAAAAGGCACCGGCTTCCAACAAATCAAAAATGCTCTTCTGCACTTGCTCATCCAGGAGGTTTTGGCTCGCACCATGGGTGAAATCAAACGTCTTTTCCACTATACAAGTCTAAAAAACCTTTTCGCTTTGGCAAAAACCCCGGCCTAGCTCGTCTTCCACCTGGTGCAAAAAACTGGCACACAGGTAGGGCTCGCAGCAGCTGCTGCGCTCGCTCACTCAGCAGTGGGCTTCTGCTATTCTCATGGCAGCATGGCGACTCGCCCCTAATCCCTGGGAGCTCTTCCGAGCTAGTAAAAATGCTGCGCGGGGGGAGGATCGCCAAGACCCAGACCTGCAGGAGGAGCTACCTGCTTTGAACCAACAGCTTGAAAATAGGGCCTGGGTTCATTCTTTCCCTCAGGCTTTTTCTCTGTTCTTGTCGTTTGGCTCTCAGGCTCTTGCTCTCTTTTATTTTCTGACACTACACCAGCACTGCTTTGCAGCGCCTGTGAGACGGTTCCAACTCCGGTCTTCGGAGCGGTGCAGCTAGTTCCTACTAGACCTAATCCTGACCTGCCTGAACTACAACAGTTTTTCGCAGGAGGAGCTACCTGCCCAGAAGCAACAAGGTGAGTAGGCCTGGGTTCATTCCTTCCCTCAGGCGTCTTTTCATGATTCTTTTGGTTTGTTGCTCTCTTTTCAGCTAAGCTACCAAGGCCCTCCGGCCGTGAAACGCTAGAAAGTGCATCAGCAAAAATTGCCATACGCTCAGGTTTCTGTACATCATAAAGTGGGTCCAGCAGCTCCTCTTGAGCTCTCTGGACATCAAACTTCTCACTACCACTACACGGGATGCCCGCTAGTTTCAGTGGGTCATATCCTACAGACGCCAGCCACTCATCCATCAAGGTAAAGTCGCCGGCTTCGGCAGCATCCCACCATGGAGGCAAAGACCTGGCAGGCAGACGGATTGGCTGATCTCGCGTAGGGTCATCCCCAACATTCGCCAGTGACGGAACATATCCGTAATTTCCATAAAGACCACTACCCAGCAGCACTGCCAGACTACTTTGTAGCAGCCGATTCAGGCTAGGGCTGCTTGAGCGGCCCTTCACAAGGGCCGCTAGGACCACCTGGCTGTCACTGCCCAGCAGGTATCTCTTGTCACATAACCGCTGAGCAAGCTTGTGTTCCACCTCCAGCACGGCTTCCATTTCCAACAGATTGATGTGCCGGCGCCCCATCGCTTGCTTGCAATGGTGGAGCCGGAATTGCAGAGCTTGTGCTAGCACCAGCCACAACGGGTGACTGACAAGCGGAACTCCTTCTGGGAGTTCTTCAAACTCATTCATGAGCTCATGTTGGCGGAGCCAACTCTGCCAGGGGGACAGGAGGCGACTCCATGTGCCTCGTGCCAAGCAGTGCCTCTGGAATTCTTTGGCTAGGTGCTTTGACAGGGGGGCCCGCACAGATGCCTTCTTCTCCACTGAGGCATCAGACAGGAACACCTCATCCAGACTCTGCGCCTTGAGGTCCACCACGCAAATAGGCCCAAGAATGACCAGAGTCCACAGTTCTTGTACTAAGGACGGCGACAACTTCAGGATGTCCTCACGGTCTCTGCCCCTCTGGGCAGCATAAATTTCCTCCAACAGGCACAACATGCGGCGACGCACCTGGAGCGCCGACTTCTAGTAGGCCAACTGACGCGTAGCCCAGCACTGCCACCCTGGTCGTCAGCTCTAGTAGCGGCAATAGGCGCTTGGGGTTCGTGCGCAGCATGCCTGTCTCACCATCTACGGCCACTCCCCAGAACTCCGCCTGGGTGTGGCCCCGGAAAGTCTTCCTGGGATGGGCAGTCAGCCCTTCCTGAACATATTCCTCACAAAGAGTATCCAAGCGCCGCACGCCATCTGAAGACTCGGCAGGTTGGTTCGCTGGGATCTGCTCTGCAAAAACGGCGTCATCGATGACAATGCCAGCTGCTAGATTCCCCCTAGGTGCTCTTCCCTGTGAGGTCAGGAGTTCTTCGGGGGTAAAAACCTTGCAGCGCAGCCCTATTTCAACATGAGCACGTTGACCTAGTTCAACAGCATTGCAGTCGCCCATGGCTAAAGTGCTTAGACAGGGGTAAAAAACTTTATGGTCTTCGCCAGCAAGTTCATGAGGAAAACAGTGAAAACGTTGAGCTTGTTTGAGGGATAGTGGATAACGAAGAGCATTACGGAGACATCTTTTGGCACTAACTCGAAAACAGTAGTAATAATCCCGTAGGTCAGTTCCAGAGAATACCATCCGATGCCCCTCTGCAATCTCCAGCTGCGCTAATGCTTGTACTGAACCTAGTGTACTACACCAGTCTCGCAGTGTCTGCTCTAGTTCATTAGCTGGTCGCGCATCAATTATCAGTCTATCCTTCTCCTCATCCTTTACCAAGGCAAATGCTCCACACGTGTGAGAAGTCCGCACCTTGCTTTTTGGCACCAAGCGGAGGCGGTGATGCTCATCTAAAAAATGCAAAAGTTGCAGCACCTGTTCATGAGAGGCTCGAACCTGTACTCGGGGCGGCAAGCCCTCTGACTGATCAGGGGGGATGGCCAAGCTGATTGGGTCAACAAACACTGTCTTGTGGACACCATCAAAAAACTTCTCCGGGTTGAACTCCGGCAAACCCTTAGGAAATGACAGCCGCTCAGTTTCAATATCCTTTGCCAACATAGGGGTGCCTTGTTGCATCCGCCCTACGACTACACAGCCATCCCTCCTTTGCGGTTCAATGCTCTCAGCTGCAGACACTCGAGGTTGAGCGTCAGGTGAATGGGCAGTGTAAGAATCCTTCGTCAAACTACAAGCCCGTACAAAAAGATCATGCAAAATGCTATCCAAGCCTTCCATCTTGGCCGCAGTGCGCCCCATCTCCGTAGGACCCACCATGCCCACCAGCTCCACTCCTTTCAGTTGAGCTTCAAAGCGCTGGATGATGCCCCATTGCTTCCGAGACAGTCGGGTGTGAGGTGACAATCCCGGTGGGCACCGTGTAGGGCGCTTCATGTGGAGCCAGGACAACATAAGAACCACCAAGTTCACAGCCTTCTGCCTTGCAACGGTGGTCGCCTCAGCTTTGCCTGGCTGACACTCGGCCCTCCAAAACCAGCAATTGTATGGCGCGGGCATGGGCCATAGATTGGCGGCTGTCCCGAACGCATCGGTTCGGTCGTTGTGCAAATAGGAGTGCAAAAAAGTCGAAAATGATGTCTTGGACTTCAACACCCATCTGGCCAAAGAGGTCCACAGACTAGTAGCATTAACCTTTCGGGCATTTGCGCCAGGCACGGAAGGAGGCTTCTTCCCATCTCTGGCTGTACCACCTCCGGGTGGTTCATACATGCTGCGATCTATTCGACCGCTGTGGAGGGAGTCTCCTCGGCGGCCGCTGGCTTCCCTTTCTGCCCCCCTTTTCCCTTGTTCTTGGCTTTCGGCTTGGCCTTTGCGACCGGCTCTTCGGCTTTTGCAGCCGGTTGTCTTTGACTCAGCTTTGCCTTCTTCTCGTGAAAGTCTGCTAGATCGCGGACTTTCGACACCACGAGGTCAAACCACCTCGGGTCGATCAGCTTGCTGTGGGGCAGCTCCCGCGGATGCGGGCTGACATGTCCCACAAAACTCTGGAATGGAGGAGGGCTTTCCAGCGTCATCTCTCCAGCCAAAAGGAAGCTGCCACCGTCGCAGGCTTGTTGATCGAGAAGACATACTGCAAGAGCTGTCCTCGCCCTGGCTTCGTCGATGCGGTTTGTCCGCAAACAATCCCGTATTCCTCCCAGGCACCAAGCAGCCCTCACCGTAGCTCCATAGTTTTGAATGCGGCTGCGATGCTCGATCCAGCCTCTGGCTGATATCACTGATTGCTGGATGCCTGGTTGTATAGAGGCTTGCTCCCAATCTTCCTGCAACCGGCTCTCTATGGCCGTGTACAGCAGCTTTGGGTTCTTGTGCAGCAGTTGGCGAAGCGACAGTAGCGCGGCAGCTTTGCTCCGCGTGGCTCCACTTGTCAGATCTTTTGTCGATCCAGACTCGGCGCGGTCTAGGATTTGCTCCAGCTCCCGGTCTTTCTTCATGCTTTTGTCCTTGTGGAGGTCGGTCATCAGTTTGGTCAGCTGCAGAACTGCTGTTGCGATGGGGTCGGCAGACCCAGAAGCGGCGCCAGCTTTTAACGCGTGGGCCACTTGGTCTTCTTCTTCCAACTCCTCCGCGCCGCTGCTGTCGGCCACTACAACCGCCGTCGGCCGGGCGGAGCCAGCTGGAGCGGGCAGTCCCATAGATTTGGCAATCTCGGCCAAGGCGGCCGGGGAGACGCCTGCTTGCAAAGCTTGGTGGGCCACCGCTGGATCTACGCCGGCGGGCAGAGCTGCAGGTGCGGCAACAGCTTTTGGCCGCCGTCCCATCGTCTGTCCAGGTGCTTGAGCAGGGCGAGAAAACTGTTGGGCCAGCTGGTGTAGTTGCTCTTCGATAGCTGCAAACCGATCTTCGAGTCCACCAAGACCAGGAGGTTCTGCCAATCCCCCGCTGTCGGCTGACAGGAGCGTATAGTGATCCTTTGCTGCTGCCACTACTGCCGAAGCGAAAGGGAGCCGCATCAGCCCGTCGACTCCAAGAGGAAAAGTCAGGGTCGGCTGACCTTGGTCGTAGGACACTTGTTCTTCTGCATCTGCTGCTAGCAGCCCCAGCCATATCTTTGTAGTTGGTGTAGGGTCTGGTGTATCCCTGCGGTCAGGGTTGCAGCAAGGGACAACTACACCAATCACCTTGGAGAGCAAATCCGGGTTGATGCGCCGCCTTCGGCGAGTCTTGTGCCAGGCTGTCTCTGGCACTGCTACCAGGAGACGGCCGTCGACTTCCGCAATGGCTGCCACAGCGCAAGTGATGGGGGGGTCCAGGGAGCTCAGCACACCAGTCTGGTACGCAAACTCCACAGCGTTGCCTGAGGTGATGAGATTCTGCCGGGGGCCCAGATCCTCAGGCTCTTCCAGGTCCCCGTCTCCCTCTTCACTCATCGACGCCGTGACAGCTCTGCGGGCACTTCAAGGTCCGCTGAGCACACAGCAATGCGAGCTTCCGCTTTTGTCGGGAGCCCCACAAAAATACTATCCCCAAATTGTTTGTCCAAACAACACAAAAGTTTGGTTTCAGCCCAAGAATTACAGACCCTAGGAGGATTATACAAGGTGCCCCGAATATCCCGAACCACAATATAAAGTTTGGTGGCTAAGGGGATTTCTTCGCGCCCTGACAGTCCTCGATGCTCGTTTTGCAAGCACCGTTTGATCCACGCACCGATCTTCTCCGCGGCACGCACCCGATCAGCTGGCAAATCAGCGCCCACTGCAGCAGCCGCAGAAGTGCTCTCCGTGGAGGGGGCCTCAGTCACAAGCTCAAACTCACTGGAAGGCGCACTGCCCAATCGAGGCTGTTCCAAGACAATCAGGCGAGCACTCAAGGCTTGGCACAGGCTCCTCAGCTCCGCGACTTCTGCTCGCAGAGACGCAAACTCGGACCAGGGCACGTGGCGCTCACTCATGCAAGCTTGTAGAGCGGCTCCCCACTCTCTTTCGCCAGCTGCTGGAGCCGGCTTCGGATCCACACCCGCCAGCTCTGGCGGATCAAGTGCAGCAAATCAAAAGTGGGTCCCAGAGCTATTCCCAGGCAAAGTCCAACTAGTACACTGAACAAATCCAGATCCCCAACAAGGGTGCTAAGGTCAATATCAGGGCAGATCGGGCACTCAAGGGGTGGACCAGCAGATGATAATTCCGACACCAATCGAAGGATAAGTGCCGAGAGGGATCCCGACGTCGCGCCGATGGCCACGGAGCGATCCATGCACGGCTTGACCCGAAATGTCTGGAGAGCATGACAATTGCATGAAGAGGTCATATATATATTATTGTGTGTATAGATGTATATAGTTATTAGTGTGTATCACCGAAAAGCTTGCAATCGACAGATCTTCGTATCTCTAAAGTAGTCCGTCAGCATCATGAAAGCCCGTAAGCACAAGGAGCGAAAATGATGACATCTGACATCTGGCTCTTTTTCTGATGAACTACCCTCTGGTAAACTAACATAACTATGGAAAATCACCATTTTTGATGGGAAAACTCACTATACATGGCAAATTTTAATAGCTATGTTAGTCATTACCAGAGGGTATATTCAGGATTGGGACTCCAAATCTACTGTGACTATGTGATCACCATTTGGGCATCCAACGATCCAGCAAGGGAAATGATGGATGTCACCGACTGTCTCAGGCTGCCACAGCCCATTTCATGAACGCTGGTTGAGGAATGCTCCACAATCCAAAACCCGGATGGAACTCTGAGGTTCCTCATACACTAACACCATCTGTGCACTCGGCCCTCAACAATTCCTGGATCAAATCACTTCTTCAAACCACGAAAGCCGTGCAAAAGTAATTGAACATTCGAGCCAAGAACTGCACAGTTGCATTAGCCGGCAGTATTTTGATCTGGGCCGTGAAAAATCTTCCGCTGATCATTGATGATTTGCTCCTGAAAAACTCAAACGAAAACTGACCGAACTGACCTTTTTGATGTCCGGATTTTTAAACCGCGGAAGGTTTTTCTCCGCTGCCAGAGTGGGTGCCCCCGGCGCTCCGAAGCAACACATCGTCCCAGGGCCATCACCATTGATATGGGTGGTACCATCCCGAAAAGGTGGGTTTATCATAGGGTTGCCCACTTGAAAAACATGATTTTGAAGCCTAGGGCAGATGAAAATCTATTCAGCAGCTATTTTGATGTGAACAGAAGGGTACCAGGCTTTGAACCCATACCAATGTATCGGGGATGCTTCCAACACCCCAAATACAAGGGAGGGAAACAGTCGGTGGATAAGAACTCCCCCTGGTGGCAATTATAATGGACTGCAATGGATACCCATTCCACTATATAAGTAATTAATTAAAAACACGGACCGTTTGAGGGACATGTTACAGGAAATCCATGGTTTTTGTCCCCAAACATAGGAATTAGCCACAAAACATGCCTTCAACCAATTCTGAGAGTGTGGTTGTGGTCAAAACAAATCCTATACTCATTTGCTTCAAGCGGTGGGAGCCAATGGCAGGAAAACAATGATCAGTTTAGGTGCTCAAGGTGCTCCTATGGAGGTTTCCTAAGTTATGAGCGTACCCCCAGTTCTCATCCATTCATAAATGGAATGTGAAAAATTATAAACCATCCAGCTATTGGGGTACCCAAAGTTTCTAGGACACCTCTCTGAAAATGCTATGCTGGAGACAAATAAAACAATGCTTTGCCGACTCCTTCAAGAGTTCCATCTACAACATGCAGCAACTGCACTCCCAGGACGCTTGCTGATCTGTTCTGGGAGCTCCGGTGGCATCGAGCGGAGGAAATTTTCTGGCAAAGCACTCACCATCTTTTGGCATGGTAGCAACTTTGCTGAGCTGTTCAGCAGGGCAAAAAGTGAGGCGGGCAGGCATTGCCACCCTAGTTAGTGGCAGCAAGGGGAAGATGGACTGCTTCAGAGTGCCCCGCCAAATGCGACAAACATCTACGGTCTCTAGGGGTCCCTTGGCTTTCAGATTGACAAGCAATGTATGAAACCAGAATAGCCCAACTAAAGATCAGGTTCCCGAAGTCGTGAAGAAAAACAGCTGTGCTGAGCCATTCACTTCTTAACCTGCGCAGGCCACAGAAAATCCACAGGAAACTGCTCATCCCTAACTTTGATCAAGCCCTAAAAGGCTCACTGTCAAGTGCGTTTGAGCTTTTGACATCAGCAAAAATGTTGCGTTCAGACCAAGGAATGTGACGGCTCTGCCGAATTCAACGTAAACATTCAAATCTCTTAAGACGATAAGTTTTTCCAAATCCTGTAGGACAAGGTCCCATCACAATCTTCCGAATTTTTGGGACCCGCTCATGCTACTTCCTTGGCAGAACAGTGCACCGATCAAGAGTCTGGTCAGAAAAGTGTTTCATCTTTTGAGCACCGCTGAATTTTTGCAACCATTGAGAAAACAAAAAACAGCAGCATTTGATCTTCTCCAGAATTGGTTGAAGCGAAAATCCTTGGGAAACCCCCACTATAATATCCTATAATTACTGCAATTGGTAGTTTAAAAAAAAAACATGGATTCGAGTTCAGATTTTCCTTTCAACCCATAACGATGGTAAGACGCGTTCACTTTCTGACCTATACCAACTACTCTGGCCGCCACAGCAAATGGCTTGTGTGGCAGGCCCAGATGGTATGACGTCGTTGCTCCACTGCCTTTTGACCCCTCAACAAGTAGTGTAGATTTCTCGATAAAACTGGGGATTGAAGCAACAACAAACCACAAAGATTTCAAACATATTCATCATTGTTCACCAACAAACATGATGATTGAAGAATGATGAGGAAGCTATGGTTTCACCCAGAAATACAAGCCGGTGCTGCAAATTTTGGATCCAATTTTCTCTCCATGTATCCTGGAAGTTGAAAAAAACTCAGGGCAAAATACAGTGGTCCACATGACACATTTCACAAATGCCCTTTTGCTGCTCCGGGCAGGGGGCAATCTTCAGCGCTAGGGGATGAAACTTTATGAGGAGTGGGGTTACGCTGTTGGGTTGCACAACAAAACCCGTTGCAAGGGTCCCCTAAGAATCAGCTATCTTTCCACCACTCTTCTCACATGTCACGTCTCATTCCCTTTTAGAACTGCGGGCTGAACTCGCAAACCCTCATCGCCACTCTCGCAGAACCACCTGCCCAGCCCTCGCCACTCATGGAAAATATTGAGATCGGTCTTTATCCAGGTGGATCAAAAAACATCAAAAAACATTTTTTAAAAAAAACTACAGGAACAAACCCTAGATGTCATCTTTCTGCCCGGGAAGTCAGTAAAAATCCAGACCCTCTTTTTTTGTCCCCTTTCTTTAAACCATTCTTCAAACCATGAGCCGCAAGGGCCCAAGGGCCCAGATCGTGCCGGAGTTCCGTTCGAATTCTCACAGGCTCAAGCGCAACCATGTTCCATTCGAAACCTCCAGGCCACCCATGGGACTCCTGGCAGGGCACCCGCGTTTCAGAAACAACCTTTTCTGGGGTTGCAAACCCACCCCGTTTTTTGTGAAATCCCTCCTATTCTCTTGGTCCAACCATCAATGTTGGTTGAGGCATCAGGACTTGTTGAGCCAAAAAAGAATCTTGCAGCCACCCAAGGATTGCAACCTTTGACGCCCGCTGGGGAGAATGGTTGCTGCGAGCTTGTGAGAAGAATCTGGTTTGAAAATGGGGTACCCAAAGCCTGTGTTTGATCATCAATTTCATTTTGGACACATATCCCCCATATTCCCATGACTTTCAATTATGTCCCATCAAATATCCTCACCAGATCCCGATAAAATGGCAAGCCAATATCCCCAGCCCATGAATTTCTGCAATTTGCTGCAAGTAAAACTCATGTTCGCAGCTGCCATGCCTTGACAAACCCATCGTTGTCACCTTGTCAAGTGGCAGGTCTGCAACAAAATTCCAGGGCAAACATCAAAAGTGGAAGATCCAAACCACCAATCATGGCTGGGATAAGGCCAACCAAAATCAGTATTCTGCGCGTATATCAAAAATACGTGTCTCTGTGTGTGTGATATGATATGCATGTGTATGTGTATATATATAATAATAATAATAATAATATAATATGTACGTCCATATTTGTCTAATGTTTGACTTCTAAACTTCCTTCGATTTTTGGACCAGAATCCAAGGCCTCAGGGGCAGCAGTCCAAGGACCTAGTGCGGGGGACCAAAGGATGCCACTGCTTGGGGGATCTGCTTGTATATACTTTATGAATATGTATATTTATATACGAATACATATCTATATATTATATATATATATTATATATATATACATATTCATATACTTCAAGTATATAATGATATGAAAATCCACAGATATGGCAGTCATACATTCCCTCTTACAGGCAAAACATTGCGGAAAATTGTAGGAACTTGTCGCTGCTCACCTGGTGGGACTAGCTAAAATGCTTGGGATTTGGATGGGTCGAGAGGAACTTCCCGTTAGGCACACCGAGTTGATCCTTTCACAAGAAAAATACCCGGTAGGCCTTCGCAACTTGCGGATCTTGCGGATGGGTCAAAATGATCAACCCTAAAAAGTAGCTACCCTAAAAAGTGGATAGTTTGATACCAACAATGACCAATTTCTTTGTCACCACAAAGGGAGCCTACAACTTTGACCCGGTCACCAGCTCAGCATCGACACTTGGTGAAAGGTGGTGCAAACACCTTCTCCAGAGGGCATGGAACTTTCTATCCACATAAATAGCAAACAAACACACCCATGTCATCTTTTTTTGGGATGATTTGATGGAAACGAAAAAGTTCAAAATCGAACAAAGGCTTTCCTGAAGGTGTTCCTCACTCCAAGAATTTCTTTCACCTGTATACGGTGTATGTTTCAAAATTTCACCAACAAAAATTCATTGGATTTTTGACTCGAAATGACCGATGAGCTCCTTGGGCCTATGACACCAGACATCCATCGCTGCGGCCAGTGACGCGCCTTGTGCCTTCCAGTTGGACTGACTGAGCATGAGGACCTGCCGACTGTTGGACTGTCGGTGGGATTCTGTGAAAAGCACAACAAAAACGGGGATGTCATGTAAATATAATGGCGTATTGAGCAACCAGAATGGAGATGCAATGGAGATATAGTTGAATATTCATCAACAAGATGAGGCATATGTGGTTCACGGGTGTGTCTGGAAAGGGGGCATACTCCCAATGTGTGCCCAACATTGAATATAGCCTATTTTGAGAGAAACCTTGCAGTCGTGAAGAACCACAGTCAGCTCACGAAGTTTCAAATAGGATCCAGGATACATCACAGTCTTCTATGCCTATATCATCTATATCTACATATCTGGAGGATTCCTAAAATGTCAGTACCCCCAAATCATCCATTTTAATCCATTTTAAAAATGATGTATAAATTAATAGGATTCTCCATGATTCACATCCATTTTGGGGTACCTCCATCTCTGGAAACCCTAACATGTGGGTTGGAAATTAATGATGAAACCACCCAAGCGTTTCCTTGTGTTACTTTCCCACGGAGCACAAGCGAGGAAATCTCGATGTAACTGGTGTAGAGGTTCAACCCCTGCCTGTGATCGTCATTAATCGTCCTACATATCCCACATCCATCGATAAAGATAGTAACTATATTTACTTATCTATATGTCTACATATCTACATATACATCGGCATTACGTGTGCATGGGCATATACGTAGACATGTACATAGACATAGACATATACCTTTACATGGACATAGACATAGACATATACCTTTACATATACATAGACAATTGTATATATATATATATATCATTGACTACATAGGCATGTATGTTATAAATTTATCATCCAATTCTTCCGAAAGAATGTCCGCCACCTTCTCCACCTCTCGCCACGAGAAGTTGTTTGCCTCTGAAAATATCCGGCATCAAACGGCGCGTGGTTTCAAAATCCCACAGAAGCCTATTGGAATCACCAAAAAGATCCAAAAACATAGAAAAGTGAGTCTTCACTATGTTAACTGGAATTTGTTTTCCTAGCTTTTTGGAGATGCCTACGAGTAGTGCCGCACGAGGCGGTGGCGGAAGTTTCAAAAATAGGGAACCTATAGGAGAGATTGGTTGTTGCGAGTCACGGATGGCAGAGCGAATCCACTGATAGACCCACAGGTGGTTGGAGTTGTGTTTTTGGAGTGGTTGCAATGGTTGCAGTGGTCACCCCACCACAACTACTGGATGTAGTGTGGTGTCGCGCAGTTGTAGTTGTAGTTGCAGCTGTAGCTGTAGTTGTAGTGTAGTGTAGTGTAATGTAGTGGAGCTGCAGCTGTAATATCAGTGTAAATAGCGCGTTTGCAAGTGCAGTTGCAGTTGTATTCGTGGTGTGGTGTAATTAGTGTAGTGTAATTAGTATAGTGTAGTGCACCGTAATGTCGTGTAGTGTTGTGTAGTGAAGTGTGGTATAGTGTAGTGGTGTAGTCTAGTGTAAGGTAGTCTAGCTGTAGTTGTAGTGTAGTGCAGTGTAATTAGCGTAGTGTAGTGAAGTTGTAGCTGTAGTTGTAGTGTAGTGCAGTGTAGCGCAGTGCAGTGCAGTGGAGTGGAGTGGAGTGGGTGGAGTGGAGTGTAGTGTGTAGTGTAGAGCGTAGCGTAGTGTAGTGTAGTGTAGTGTGTGTAGTGTGTGTAGTGTGCAGCGTGTAGTGCAGTGTAGTGCAGTGTAGTGCAGTGTAGTGCAGTGTAGTGCAGTGTAGTGCGGTGTAGTGCAGTGTAGTGCAGTGTAGTGCAGTGTAGTGCAGCGTGGTGCAGTGTAGTGCAGTGTAGTGCAGTGTAGTGCAGTGTAGTGCAGTGTAGTGCAGTGTAGCGCAGTGTAGTGCAGTGTAGTGCAGTGTAGTGCAGTGCAGTGCAGTGTAGTGCAGTGTAGTGCAGTGTAGTGCAGCGCAGCGTAGTGCAGTGTAGTGTAGTCTAGTGTAGTGCAGTGCGGTGTAGTGCAGTGCGGTGTAGTGTAGTGTAGTGTAGTGTAGTGTAGTAAGTGTAGTGTCGTGTCGTGTCGTGTCGTGTAGGGTAGGGTAGTGTAGTGTAGTGTAGTGTAGTGGTAGTTGTAGTTGCAGTTGCAGCTGCAGCTGCAGCTGCAGTTGTGGTTGTGATTGTGGTTGTGGTTCCAGAGCAGCGTAGTGCTGTGTAATGTAGTGTGGTTGTAGTTGTATTTGTAATTGTAGTGTGCTGCAGTGTAATTAGTGTAGTTTAGAGTAGTTGTAACTGTAGTTGCTGCTGGGGTAGTAGTTGCTGCTGTTCTTGTTTAGTTGTTAGTGTAGTTGGTGTGGTGTAGCGTAATTAGATGTAATTAGCGTAGTGTAGTGTAATTAGTGTAGCGAAATGTAGCGTAGTATATTTGTATTTGTAGGCGTAGCAGTAGTGTAGTGTCGTGTAGTGTAGTGCAGTGCAGTGCAGATCAGTGTGCAGTGTGCAGTCATTAGTGTGCAGTGTGCAGTGTGTAGTGTATAGTGTAGTGTGTAGTGTGTAGTGTGTAGTGTGTATAGTGCAGTGCAGTGCAGTGCAGTGCAGTGCAGTGTAGTGTAGTGTAGTGGTGGTTGTAGTTGTTGTAGTTGTTCTAGTTGTTGTAGTTGTTGTAGTTGTTGTAGTTGTAGTTGTAGTTGTTGTTGTTGTTGTTGTAGTTGTTGTAGTTGTAATTGTCTATCTATGTCTCTATCTATCTATCTATCTGTCTTTCTTTCTTTCTTTCCTTTCTTTCTTTCTTTCTTTCCATCTATTTGTCTGTCTGTCTGTCTGTCTGTCTGTCTGTCTGTCTGTCTGTCTGTCTTAACCAATCTATCTATCTATCTATCTATCTATCTACCTATCTATCTATCTGTCTATCCATCTAATCTAATCTAATCTAATCATTCTAATCTATTCTATTTTCTATCTATCTATTCTATCTATCTATCTATCTATCTTTCTTTCTTTCTTTCTTTATTTCTTTCTTTCTTTCCATCTATCTATCTGTCTGCCTGTCTGTCTAATCTATCTATCTATCTATCTACCTACCTACCTACCTACCTACCTACCTACCTACCTATCTATCTATCTATCCTGTCTGTCTGTCTGTCTGTCTGTCTGGCTGGCTGGCTGGCTGGCTGGCTGGCTGTCTGTCTGTCTGTCTGTCTGTCTTGTCTGTCTATCTATCTACCTATCTATCTATCCATCTATCTATCTATTCTATTCTATTCTATTCTATCTATCTATCTATCTAATCTGTCTGTCTGTGTGTCTATCTATCTCTCTATCATCTACCTGCAAGCTGGAAAACGAAGCTATGCTGCGAGACTTCCTCAGTTTTTGAACTTGGCAACATCAAAAACGCAGCAATTCTGCAAGACTTCCTTTTTTTGACCTTGACAACATCCAAAACGAAACAATTCTGCGAGACTTCCTCAATTTTCGGAGTTGGTAACATCAAAAATGAAACAATTCTGCGAGACTTCCTTCAAAAATGGAAAGTTGAGTGCAGAGCTGACGCTCTCGTACCAATGCGTTTTGCGATTTTTGCACTCCACCTGTCTAAAGTAGTACTGCGCTTGCCACGAAAAAGTGATGCCAGGTCATACGAAGTGCTGCACCTGGCACGCAAAATCATCTTCCCAAAACTGAAGATCTGATGCTCCAACATGCAACCCCTCTCAGGAAATCAGCGCCCTGACCTCCTAACATCTCTGATGAACATGTCTCTTGTATTGCGCCTGCCACGGAAAATGCATCTTTGCACTCCTCTGCAAATGTCCCACGCCTGCCATCGTTTTTGGAAATGCTACGAAACCCTCACGTTTTGCTTACTTTTGACAAGGTGCACGATCCCTTGCGCCTGCCACGCGAAACGACATCTGAACGTCCAAAAGTGCTCCGAACCTGTCAGTTTTTAGTGTTTCGCGACTTTCCTACCTTTTCGCACACCTGGGTCTTCTTTCTTCTGAGACTTTCTCTTTTTTGATCTTCTTTCTTCTTTTCTCTTCTGACTCTTCCCATCTCTGCTTTTCATCTGTCCATATTGTCGGAAGTTTGACTTCTAAACTTCCTTCGATAATGTTAAACACCCCAGGAATGATTGGCTTGGTAGGGGATGAAATCAGATACTTGGGACCATAGAAGGGGGTGTTTCATTCGACAAGCATCTCGCCACGACTTGGATTTGCTTAAGAGGCCCAAAAATAATCTCGAAAATCCCGTGATTAACCATTTCTGGTGGCTTAACCACTGGAAAAGAAAAACAAAACATCTGCAAATCCAGGACAATATCATTTGGAACATTTGGATCCAATCAAGAGATCGGGAAAAATCAAACTACTTGATAGGACAGGTGGGTCTGAAAATGAGTACCCCCTAATTTTGATGACTTGCCATCATGTTCCACATGAAAACCATGGCATTTTTTGAGGCCTCCCCCCATTTCAAGGCAAACCGAAGATCCAATATTTCCATTTACAGAAGACTTTTGCCAAGAATAATCCATGGCAGTTACTACTGTAAACATCTCCCAAGAATCTTCTGATCTCCATGATATGTATATATATATTAAACATGTGCATTTCCATGTACATATACATATTACATATACATATACATATTTGTTCAGAAGCGATATGCAGCTCATATTGAGCCACGTGTCCGCAGCAGCACGCCCTTAGATGGTTACTTATTGCAATTTTGGGGTTAAACAAGTCCACTGCTCGTGATTTTCTGCAATTGGTAATAGAAGATGAAGGAAACGGGTGGTGTTAGATACAAGCAACCGTACCGCGTGCACTTTGGCAAATTTATGGTGAAACAATTCGCAGATACACGGAACCGTGAGGATGGCACATTGGCCAAGTCGGTGAAAAAGGTCACACAAACGCTCAGGTGGCTAAGGAAGTTGTTGATGTAGGCGAATGTGGCCAATTTCATGGCCAGAGCCACCCTGCAGCTAGGCCAGGGACATGAAGTCGTAGAAATACTTCTCGCGGGATGATGCGAATTGAACTGTACGTAGTCAGGAGCCACCCTGCAGCAAGGCCAGCGAAGAATAGTGGCACAAATTTTTGAACCAATCTGTTGGAGAGGGAACTCATTGTCGCAATCAGGACGTTCAAATAGTCCATTGCAATGGCAAGTAAAACGCACGAGGGGGGAGCAGCGAAACAGCGCGAAGCTGAAAAGTGGCAAGCTAAAGCTTGTCCCAAATGCCTATACATATACATATAATACATATACAGATACAGATACATATACAGATACATATACATATACAGACATATATATATGTGTATATATATATATATATCCATTAGTTTGTTAAATCCACATTAAATCCCCCTTTCTTGCCAGTTCCTTACCGCGCCTCTGTAAGGGGCTTCTCTGGCAAGGGTGCAAGTCCGGGAGGTAAGCTGATCCTGACGACTAGATCCCTGGTGTCATAGCCATCAGATGGCCATGCTGAAATTCTCTGGAAACTGAGGTGTTTTTGCATCAAATTTTGGTGCACCCTCGTTTTGGACAAAGCCAGGATTCATCGGATGTGGGATAATGGGATGTATCATCCACTGGTACTGGGAAAATGTGGGAAATATCCAAACGTCTATCAGATATGTGTCATTTTCTAGCCATAAATTATGCGAAATGATAATCAACAATGAGATTTTGGGATAGTCCCCAAAATTGTCACGTTACAGATTAATCCTCCCTTTGCTGTGGCATTTTTGGGGGTTCTCCTGACTGGGTATATCCATACCCAAACAACAAGCATATCTATGCATATCAATTAAGTAGTTAAACAAAAAGCAAACACCGGGCACTTCACTTATCCTCACCTGTCCATTTTGTCTTCTTTCTTGGCTTGTGAAGCCTGAAGGCATGCAGAACCATTTGCTTCTGCGACGCAATCAGCCCGTTCATGATCTTGTTAAGAAACATTTGAGCAATCTGGAAAAGAAGTCCCAAATATATTGAAATATAATCATAATAATCCTGAACCCCTGAGCACTTCTTGATTTCTGTGCAGAAAAAGAGAGTAGAAAAGGCCGGTAAAGGAACCACGGAAGCTCTCACCTTCGAGCACTGGGCAACTTCGCTCATAACCTGCCATGCCACACGAAACTCTGAGAGGAAGAAACCCCAAATCCGAAAGTCACAAGAAACCACCAACAACTTCCTCCTTTTCTCTGGACGAAACTCGCGAGTTTCGAAATTTGATCTTTCGAAGACGGTGACTACAAGCTTCCCGCCTTTTGCTGTATGCAGAGCAAAAAGAACAGAGGTGTTTCCAAAAAAATATGATTTCTTGCTTTATTTTCAGACTGAGAAATTGGCCTGATTGGTGCCCCCCACATTTTGGACAGAGACGTCTATACAGCCATTTTCTTGCCTTTTGTTGATCCTTGTTTGTTGGTCTTCCAGTTTCCGTCCCAAATGTCCCATTGGAGGAGGATTTTTTTACTTTACACCCATCAGAGTTGTTGCTCCCCCCTTTGAAAAGGCCTCGTTTCCCTTCGCACGAAGTTCGCTGCGAAGACTGCTCACCTCCTGTGCAAAACAACAAAATTTTCACAATGAAGGGACACAACCCATCTACACAAGGGGATGTAGGGAAATATACCTACACCATCCTACACCGCTAACCGGGAGTGTCCCAAAAAGTGGTAGGTTGAGGGACTACGACGGCAAAATCGAATGGCTTCGAGTCGAGACAGTCGGTGACGTCGCTCCTTCTGTTCCTTCTTGCGCCTGCGAGACTGACGTGGTGCTTTCGTGGCCGGAGAAACTTCCACCGTCGGAACCAGCTTGTTGCCTGGCTACAAAAGCAGGTGATATTCCCAGCTGGGAAATCCCCAAGAACTGGCAGTTGATGGTGATTTAGTGGTGATTTACCAGGAAAATATGCGAAAATCATCGGCTAATTGTGGGATTTTCCAGCCATGTTTGGCCAGAGGGTAGCCCGGCCAAACTGTCCACTGTGCCGCGCCTTTGTTCCGAGGTTTCAGAATGTCCGGCGAAGTTGCGACGACCTGGCCACGTCGCATCCTTTTTAAGTCGATCAGATCCTGTTTGGATGTTGGAACTGTTGGGATGTTGACCTATCTGCCAGCTTTCCGGGGTCTTTTTGGCATGTCCCCGCTTGCCGTGCTTGCCGTGCTTGCCGTGCTTGCCGTGCTTGCTATCAAGCCTCCAAACTCTCTGACAGGATGTCGTCAACCCGGTATTGATAGTTGATGAATGGGCTCACCCGCAAGAAGTTATCAGGCAAAGAAACGCAAGGTTCACTATATATAATCCTGTCCACTACCCAAAAAAAAAGTGTTTGAGGTGAACCACTATCTATATAACCTCCATTTCAGGTTCTTTTCAAGTAGTGAAACCAAAAAATGGAAGATCGCTGGGAAGGTCCCACCCAAAAAAAAAAAAACGAAAAAACATGACAAAAACTAGAAATTCCAAGGGGACCGACGTGCCTCGTCTGAGGAGATATCTGTGGAGGCATCTTCATGATGCTTCACAACGAGACCTGGCAGAGGGGGAATGTTCCTACCGATGATTTTGGGTAAATGTTCTGACCCACTCCAGACAGAAAATCATGAGCTTTTGCCTCCGAATATGGGGTGTTGTCGTGTTTTTGGGGGTTGCAGATGTTCACTTCACAACAACGTCCGCCCTGGCAGCACCGGCATTTGTGTTGTGCCTGGCTTCATCGGACCAGTCATGCTGATTTTGGCAGCACACGGGAAATCAAGCCTCAGACCACTCTGCTTCTCGAAATCGCCCAATTTCGGATCCCAGGATGAGGTCAGGAGGACTTGGATTGAAACTATTGAAACTTCACAGTACTAAAAGACAGCGACCTGAGGTGCCGACCAAGATCTCGGGTCAAGAGCCCTTGAGAAATTTGCAGCGAAAATGCAGAACTTTAAACGTTTTGAGCCACTACGACTCCTTCAGGCAGACGGAACGGAGTTGCCATGATGGAAATGGATGGTGATCTTTTCCCTGCATTACCTAGAAGACTTCTGTACTTAGATTACGAATTATCACAGGTCATCTTTGTCTTTGTGAAGTCAATTAAGGTACAAAACTAAAGCCATCCCCAAAAACATGGAATCATATGGAATCCCGTAAATCATCAAATTCCGAGGGATTCACGGGAGTCCATCGTTTTCCATCTGGGGATCACATGGGATGACTGCCAGGTCGGCCAGGTCGGCCAGGCGCCTGCCGAGAAAGACCTGAGAGTCTCTGAAGGGTATCGATCCTGGCGCGACCATGGGATGGACCATCGAAACATAGTGGCTTTATAGCTGCCAGGTCCGATCCGGACGGACATTCCAAGAGGATGTCGTCCCAAGTCCACATGTTGGCAAAATCTCAGATGTTGTGTTGTTTAATTCCTGTGTTCGTTGCTAAACCCACATAATTTTCTTGACAAAAGACCATGTTTTGTTGGTAATCCCCCCATCCCTACAGAAAAAACGTGCAGCCCAAAGTCCATTCTCGAAGATGACTGACGCCGCCCACACCTGAGACCCCATTTCAGCACATGGACCATGAAAAATCACCTGACTTGCGAAGCCAAGAAAACTCGGTTTCTTATGGATCTTATTTGGCTTTTGGGCCAATTTGATGGCCAATTTCTATGGTGACTCCAACGATTCCAAGACGAAACCAGGGGTCACCGGGGACACCACTCCCCTTCCGCCAGAGGTCACGAGTACTCTTGATGACGGCCTTCACCTTTTGCTGGGCCCAGAAATGGTCGATATTCATGGGGATACCATGAGATATTTACATATATTTACATATGTAATGGACATTATATATATATACATATATATATATAATACATATATATAATATAACCAACATGATCTGGAGATACTACCATCATATAATCATATAGTTATTTAAAAAATAACCCAGCTTTGCAACCCGACAGCAGGTTCCAGGGCAGCGGTGCAGGTCCGTTCCGGCTTTTGGGCTTGGCAAACGCACCGCTCCCAGACCCAGAGATTGAAACCCAACAGCACAACAGTCGCTGTTGGGAATAATCGGATATGACTGATATGACCAATGCTGAAATTCTTAACGAGTTGTGAGAAAAAAAAAAAACACAACAACAACAACAACAGAAACAGAAACAGAAACAGAGCAAGCGAGCGACATTCTAGTCAACACCAACAACCCTTGGGGCATCGCCGGTGTGCGAAGCCCTAGAATTGGTGGGATATTCATAGGGTATTCCATTGGGGATGGACAATTTCCCCTGCGTCCGAGAATTAAGGGAAATCAAGTGCTGGAGAAATTGAGATTGTGAACCATTTGCGTTTCCATCACCATATCTCTGGATCCATGTTCAAAACCATCACAATCTACTAAAACAAAAAATAAATGAATTTGGATCTCTGGTGTCACTGCAGGTATTTACTTACAAGCTTTCAATTGGGTTTATCTGAAAAAAGGATATCCCCCAATCCACTGGTCTATCCACTGGTCTATCCACTGGTCTATCATTATTTTTCCTCATCTAAAATTGCAAATCTTTGAGGGTATTAAATCCCAATTCTTGGACACATCCAATTCTCATCTTGCTAGTCTTGTCCCATCTAAACATTACCATGAAATCCCCTTAAAATCCAACCAAATCCAGATGAGGTTCCCATGTTCTGCCCTGAAATCACCATTTTTACAGGTGATTTCCCCAACAAAAATCTCCTATCCAATCCCCAGATCATCCTCGGCACCTCCTTTAGGCGTTGCGGAGGAACATCACTCAAATCGCCATAGGCCTCGCCATCTCCTCAGCTGGGTGGTTTGGTTGAGGACATGAAAATTCATGGGAACCTAATGAGTTCATGGGAGATTCAGCAAATATGAATAATATGAATGGAATGTGTTACCCCCAATCCAGTAATTTCACCCTTTGCTATGGATGGCTCATTTCGATCAATGATTTACCTATCAAAAAAAAAGAATTTAAAATGGTGATTGTCTATAGCTATGCTAAATTACCAGAGGGTACAAAATAGTTTGAACAAAGATCAAAAAAATCCTGGATAGGTGTCTTGTTGATGCTTCACATCTTTATCATCTTTCCAACAAGTAAATGAGCGGTATTCAGTTTATGGCAAAAATGAGGGTGAACAACCAGAAATGGTGATTTCACCAATCCCCCCTCCGAAATGCCTCCTTTGCCATCGTCCACCGCGGAACTGCTCGACGACCTGAGCCAAGCAGGCAACGGGAGTACGGGAGTCGCGCTTTGATGCCGACCCGGATCGAATCTCCAAGTCTTCGGCCCACGGTCAAGAAGCGGATGCGCGGAACTTTCTGCCGCAGGCACCAAACGAACATTGCCCTGGCGTTGATGTTCATTGGCTCCGAAAATAGATCTACAAATCGGGTGAGAAATAACTGGGGGGGGTTGAGAGACTTGGGATTCCCACAACATCAGTGGGTTTGTTCTCCTTATTTTCTCCATCAAAAATAACTATACTGCTCGTATTTTTTTTGTTGGACCCAGTTTCTGGACTATCCAAGAAAAACAACTTATATAATATCCCATTAAATATCCACGTGCCATGATACCAACATAAACTGCTAGCTTCACATCCCAGCCCATACTAGTACCAGAATCCCACAACGCCCACCTCGTCGCCCATGACGCGTCATGGCCGCAGCTTTGGCTTGAGATTTCGCAAAGGTCATCGTTGTTTTTCGCCAGGAAAAAGGACTGTCTTCATAATCAACTGCACAATACATCATAATATCATAATACAATCCGACTTTTTTTGTAAAACAAAAAATATGGAGAAAAAAGAATGTCCAACATAAATATAAAATGGCTAATGATGTTGGGTTGTCCATGAGCCAAAGCTCTCTCATGTCCCCCGTCTCCCCGTGACGCATCCACTCTCTTTTCTTTTCGTCAATCATCCGCGCCGTCTGCATTCTGCAGGAGATTTCCTGGTGGACTTGCCATTGATCTTGGAGACCTCAAGCCCAATTTTACCAGGGAAACTGAAATATGATGAAATGTGCTATATACCCTCTGGTCATTTGACAGGTTGCGAACTGTAAAATCACCATTGTCCATAATCATCGAACAAAATGAAGAATTTTCCATAGCGATGTTTAATTACCAAAGGGTAATACCCATGAGGCATTTCATATCCCCCAACACCTTTGGATCCTTGGGCCCGACATGAAGCCATTGGCAAAACTGACACAACCACAACTCAACTATCATGTGGTTAGGAAACTCAACTTCTAGCATTCTAGCTCTGGTTGCCCAAAATGGATTGATTTTCCCATCCCCCCATCCCCATAATATGCCATATCTCCTTGGCTCCCTCCGGTCCCTCCGCTCCCTCCGCTCCCTCCACCAGTCCTGCGAAACCGGATCCTGCAGCTTCTGGGTCTTCCTCCATGGATTGTCCTTCCACCTCAAGTGCAGCACCATGCATCTGTGTTCTTTTTGGCAAGAACAGGGCACGATAAATATATATATATATACACATGATTACATATGTATGTTTTGTAAATTCATATAAATTGTCTATGATATATCGCACAAATTGGACAACATGGAAATATCATGGAGATATCATGCGATGTGTAGCCAACAATATGATATGATATGGGTCTGTCAAAAAATGTCAAAAGTTTGCGGCAAAAACTATGATTGGCTGGCCGTGAGATTTTGTATTTTCAGGCAATGTACCCTTCCGGTTTCATTTTGCCCCATCCAAATCTGGGGCACAGAACAATGTGGGCAGCAAAAGAATGGCATTGCACATGATTTAAGCCATAGGTACATGGAACATCATGAAACGGCGCTCATCTCCAAAGTTGCAAGAAAATTATGGCCCCAACATCCGCACACTGCTGCCGTATCGCCGTATGGGAAGAAAAACAACTTAAGGTAATAAAAAAAAGGCACAAAGGGTTAGGACGGTTAGGATGTGCAATGCCTGCCCTTCCAGCAACTGGGAAAGCCATTGCCTCGCCCTTCCAGCCACCCAGAAAACGGCTGGGCGCCTGGTCATCTATCCTGCACAGGCGATTGAGTAAGCCTTATCTGAATGTCTGAGGGGATCAGCCACCTTTTTTGGGAAGTAACTTTCAATGCACGAGGCAAGGTTCCCAACGCCTGAAGACAAAGAGGCCTACACAGCATAGGATCACCAACACCACATCCTTAGCCGCTCTCCCTCTGACCTGACCTGACAGAAGGCTCGTTGCGCTTCGAGCGCTTCGAGCGCCAATCTGAGGGTCAAGCAACCCCCGGTGTTGGCATCACCTGCGGTGGGTCCCCAAATCCGTGAATCATCATGTCCCGCTAAAGTGGCAATCAATTGCTGCTAAATCCCCCATTTTCAGGCACACCCAAATGTCATATTGTTAGGTAAGCATCCACATTTAGTATCCTGTTCAATTCTCATTCAGCAGATTCAATGCCACCATGCGGAGCACCAGGACCACCCCATGCGATGCCTTCATGTAGTCCGCATGGCCCCCCTGGCCGCGATTCAAAGTGGCCAGAAGTCGGCGTCGCGGCCTCGTGCAAGTTGGTATCCTCTTGTAAATTACCATACATGTGGGTTTTACCCGCGTTTTGTAGATCATTTTCCTACAAAAAACCATGGAGTTTCCACATGCACCCTAAGGTATCAATAATCTATAGTCTATAGCTGTATGGTCCCAAATATGTGTAAATCCCCCTACTAAACCATGGTTTCTACGGGGTGTTGAGTGTGAAGGGGGATGGGATTTGTCAGATAAAGTTTTGAATATATTACAGTAATCAAAAAAAAAAACGTTGGTAAAATCCTGCTGAAATAGGGCTACTGTATGTTTTTTGTCTATCGGTTTGGAGGAGAGCATGTATAAAAACATGCATATAGTGAATATACAGAAAGTGCGTCTAAAGAAACACACTTTCAGTGACTCATCAACCGTCATCAAGCCACCTCAAGCAGATCATCGGAAAAAGATGGGCCTCCACGTCACGGTGAAGTATTCATGGCCAGGGAAATGCATGTTGGCCTGCACCAACCATCTGTGCCTGCGGCCCACTGGCATCCTGGAAATTCCTGGATATCCCCAGTATGGAAACAGGACTAAACAGACGACCAAATCAAGCCCCAAAACAAAAAAAATATCCGTTTTTCTCACATTTCCTCAGGTTTGCGTCGCGGACTAGATCACTAAATTTTCAATTTTTCCCTGCTATGATTTGATGAAACTTTTGAACACTAGATCTTTGCTCGGTCTGTGAAGGGGTTGTAACTGGCATTTGCAGGACCAGCATCTCATGGCCTGCCAGTCGCCGACTCCTTCAACTCGTACGCACCAGACTGCTTCCGGACCTCGGAAATGTCGAGTGCTTGGTGACTATGGCAAGATTCATTTCATGAAACCACTTTTTTTTGGCCTAGTTACCTAGTTCCCACCTGGTTTAATGAAACCAGCCATGTCCTCCAGCTCTGTGGATAGGGCCAAGCGCCCAAAGTCTTCACCCACTCCCGAGACCAGCTGGAGTTTCCGATCAATGGAGCCCAGGCACTTGCCTCGGAACGTGGCCGACGTGGCCGACCCGAAAGCAGGTTACCCTGGGGTAAACTATCATAGATGTGGGAAAGGAATGGTGAAACCCATGGAAAATGATTTACACATATTGGGTTCTCCACATCTATATTAGTTTACAAGGAGGGGTAAGTATGTGAACTATAGTTGGTATCACCCTCCGTGTTCAAAAAAGTGGTACTGTTTATCCTCAAAGCAAAAAATCGGGAGGTTCTAAAAGTTGGTTGGGGATTTCCAATAATTGTCCGACAATCCGATTTACTGTTCGATGGTTTCAACCCAAAATGTGCCGCTTCAAAAATGTTGGCCCAAGTATGATGTTTGAAAACTGTGGCAAACAATATGTATATATACCCCTAAAATCTACAGGGTGGTGCCCCAGGTCATTAACTAGGATGTTTTTTACTCCACACATATAATCGTCCTGAAGTAGGTAGAAACTGGTCGTGTTCAAAATTCATCTCATTTTAGTCAAGACTAAATTCAACTGTCCATTTTCTACCTACTCCAGGAGATGTATATCTATGTATGTTTATACGTTGCTGCTAATATGTCAATGTATATATGTATGTACATATGTTTATGTAATTCATATTTATGCTGATATAGAAATAAATATATACATATATAATATTTATACATGTATATGTGTATATATATACTTAGGTGTACATATGTACATACTTACATATGTACATATTTACATATATACATATCTACATATCTACATATATACATATATACAAATTACATATATACAAATATATATATATATGTGTGTGTGTGCGTGTATATATATATATGTTTGCATCCTTCTCTTTTCCACGCGGCTGGTTTGAGTCTATGCTGCAGTGTCACTTGTTGCACCAAAAGCAGCACTTGTTCTACCATTGGCCCCCATTGTCGCCAGTCTACCTTTCAGCAAGTGATACCAAGACGAACACGGGATGTTCGCCTCAGAAAAACTCTTCGCCTTCTGCAAAAGGTCTGGGAACCCCGAAGCAGCTAGGCCGATGATCTCCTTTGAGGCCTTGGGCAAATTCTCCATATAGGTGACATACAAAACCTCCTGCAAATAAATTTCCACTGTACAGGTCGTTGCCCAACGTCCCCTCCTTCTGACATCTTCTGAATCCTCGCAGCTGTTCAGGAGGTGGGAAGCACCGCCCGGACGAAAAGATGAAAGGTCAAAGGGTTTGAACCTACCATTTGTCGCATCGGGCAACTTCAAAGCTTTCATCAGATCTCCAAACCTTCGTCTAAGTGTTGCAGATGAAAGGGGCCATAACTTCTCATGCGGGCCACGCTTTGCAAAAGCAATGTCCAACAACTGCACAATGTCGCAAGGATCAACACGTGCAGCTGGTGTCTTGCGTGCTTCCCTCTCGTCTTTGGCTCCTTGATCTTCAACAAGACATAGTTAGTCCCCGGAACTGCGTCCCGAGGCAAAATCAAGTCAGCTCTGGTCGCCTGTAGGACTTCGCCTATCCTAAGTATTCCGCTCCAGGCAAGGCCAAAAACAGCTGCTTCTGTCGCCCATCCCCACAAGATGGCGATGGACACCAGCGCCAAAAGGACCGAAGCAGGCAAAGCTGGGTGGTGCCCAAAAGGCTCATCGCTGATCCAGGAGTAGGCATAGTCCCACGCCAAGGTCAGTTGCTTTCGAATCTGAGGGCGCGCCGACGCAACGCTGTTCACCGTCTCAGCGTAAATCCCATACGCTTTTCCAGATCTGTAAAGCTCCTGGCCGTAAGCGACCAGCCAACTCGCGATGACTTCCGGCTAAGCAGGCTTCTGTCGCAGGAGGAAGAGCAGCGAAACCCCTTTCTCCTTCCAAAGCCATGTTTGAAACTGAAGGAAAAGCCGCTTCCTCCGGTTTCTGGTTGCATCCAGGGCTACACGATCTCCAGTGGGCAAAAGACCTGAACGCGCCTCAGCTCTTCTCCGTTCAGCGGCAGTCAAAGGGACCATGGCATGAACTCCTACCCCGAAACCTAAACTAAAACGGTCGTGAAGGTGGCCTGAATGGCCTGAGGAGACAAAGAAAATCCAAAGGAACTGCATCCACTTGGCGCGACGGGTAGCTTTTCGCAGAACAGCAGTGACAGTGAAGATCCAAAGCAGGGACAGGGATGCAATGCAGAGACTTGCCAAGACAGACCAAAATCCACTGACGACCCCGACGAGATCTGAGGCTCCCGCAGCATCGACAACGTTCGCAAGGACAGCGAGAATCAACAGACGCACCCAATTGGCAGCACTCCGCTTAAGTCCAGTGCGGTGAAGCGAGCTAAGGCCAATCCAGTCACAGCTTTAAGAATGCTCCCTCCGACAGGCGACCGGATAGGGCAGTCCCTTGTAGGGTCATCAGCAACATTCAGCCGGGTAGGACAGAAAGGCCAAACAGGGTACAAGTCAAAAGCAATCTGGAGCACAGCGGCACGACGGATCAAGGGCTGGAGGAGGAGAGAAGTGGAACGACCCTTGGCGAGTGCACCTCTTGCAACAGCTGAGTCAACAAAGGACAGGAACCGAGAATGGGGACATGAGTCACCAATCTTTGACAAGACCTGAACAGCAGAAGAGACCTCAAGCACATTGATATGTGGGGACCTCTTCCAAGACCAGGCAGACACGAGAGGTCTGCACAAGGTCATTGGAAACCACAGATTCAAGTTCAGTGAGCGTCCATTCCGGGTCTCTGGCTCCAGCAGCTCGGCGGAATGCATTCTTGAGAGCAAGGGCCAAATGCATCCCCGTAGCAGGAAAGTATATCGCAGAGTCTTTGGTGTACTTTCCCTGGATCCTGACATGTGAGTGATCCCTGGTGCAATGCCTCTCAACCTCCTGAACTAAAAGTCCATAGAGAAGGAAACGGAACTCCTTCTGGCCACAAGCAGGTAGGACGGCCTCAGCAAACCCTTCTGATTCAAGCAGAGAAATCCACTCACGCAGCCATGCCATCTTCGAACGCCGAGGCTGTTCAAGCCCGCAAGGACATGCGTGCCTCCTACCGACACGGAGGAGAAGCAAGCTACGGAAAGCCAGGCAATTCCCATGCAGCACGCGAGGGTTTTCACGGTCAAATCCATAGGGGCACTTGTAGGACCTCAGACAGGGATGAGCAGCCGGAGAGAAGGTCGTTCAGGGTGGCTCAACCAAAAAGGACAAGAAACGTCTCTCAGAGATCATGTAAATCACCCACTCAAGAAGCCGAAGGTCAGTGAGATCATAATGCTGAGGGGCGGAAAGGTCAAGGGGAGGAGCGACGGAGAGTCTAATTTCCGATGCAGCGGCTGAGACCGCTCCAACCCCACCGCAGATCTCAAGAAAGTCAAAGTACAACAAGGGCGAGGCTTTCGGCTTGACAGGAATGGGCTCAGGGGCATCCTCATGAACGTCCTCGCCCTTTCTTCTCGGAGGCCAGCCAAACGGACTCACAAACCTCAGGCTCGATGTCGGCTGTGACGATGGCTCCCTTGGACAGCGTCTGTTGCAAAGGCTTGACCAAGATAGGCTAGGACACAGCGCACATAAGTGGTGACAAGGCAGCCAAAACGACTAACTCACGACAGATGCTTCTGGGCAAAGGCAAGACAACCTGCTGAGACTCCTGCTCACAACCGACAGCCCATCAACAACGGAACAGAGGCATCGCCTAAACATCAGGTAGGAAGTCCAACTCCCAGCAAGACGAGAGGCAAGAGTCGGTGTGATCCCTGGAAGACACGCAGCACGCAAGGACAAGGTGGCCATGACACGTCTCTTTCCTTCCACATCCGGCTTTCACAGCAAAAGGGCTGGAGCTGACTTCGGCACCAGCGGCTTTGAACACGGAGCTAGACACAACATCCTTCTCATCGGAGCCAAGAAGGCCCTCAGCAGCATAGACCCTTCTGGCCTCAGACAGGGCTTTGGCAGCTGCGGTCTGCAAAGGCATGGTGTAAACGTGCTCACGGCCAATGAAGAAGAAATCATCAATGACCAAACCACTATAATGGGGACCCTTTGGAAAACCATGGTGACCTAGAACTTGCTCATCATGCGCTAACAGTCCGGCATCTTCCAAAAGCGTCAGGGCAAACTCAACACCAAGGCGATCCCCTTGAAAGAGGGAGGAAAAAGTCGGGAAAACCTTGCTATTTTCATAGCTGGATGCTTTCGCAGGCTTTTCAAATCCAAGCTTGTCACCCTCTATCTCTCGGCCTCTTGCCGGCGTGCAACTGACTGGCTGGCGATATCTCTGAAAACCAAGCAACCCGTCAACCTCGGCAGGGCTGAAACTAAAAGGGAGCATATTGGTCCGGGATCTTTCTGGGGTCACTGCAGCTTGGTGGTAGACATCCCTCCTATCGGTCACGGATGCAACGAGCTTCTGCTTGAAACGCCTAACATGCAACTGGGTCAACAAATGTCCAGGCGGCAGGAAATGGGACGGCCCATCAAAACTCCTTTCACTCATATCCTATCACCAATCTGCCGATCAACCTCTGTAGTCTTGAAGGCATTGAAGACACGACAGAACAGGCCGGGCTCAACAGGGCTTGGGAAAAGGTCCAGAAGTCCACATGCATCCCAAACCTTCAGGAGCTTTGCATTTTCCTCACACGACTCTTGTGCAAAAGACGGTGCACACGTTTCATCAACCTCAAGTCCATGTCTCAAGAAGGCAGGCTCTTGGAAGGGCAACCACAGGGAACCACGGAGGAACTTTTGCATGGGCCACTTACCCTCACCGACAAGACGCAAACGACTGGCATCAAGGCTCCGATAAGGGGCAAGCTGGGGGTAAGCATCACTTGGAAGCAGGCTCTGGTCATCTTTGAACTCCCTTGGCTTCTCAAGATAGGAGTCCTTCAAGTCAGGGCATTTGGCAATGAACGCCTCAAGCTGGAACAAACTTGCACCTAATTCAGGACCGGATCTCCCTGGGGCCAGAGGAAGAGACCTCAGCCATGCGATCACACGAGACTGGGAACAACTAGGCCTCCTTCCAAGTTCCTCCAAGGTAGGGAAGCGACCAAGATACACAAAATTCAAAGTGAAAATGGTCACATGCAGAAGCCTAGCCCTGCATAGCCTTTGACAGCCTCCTCCTAGAGAGCTTGGGGTATCCACCTCCGATGCAAGCAGGCAGCTTCGGCAAAGGGAGAGGGAACACAGTGGTAGACAGCGACGACGACTGTAGCGTGGAAAAACTTCGGAAGGATCTTTTGAGGTGCCATGCAAAATCAGAACGCGACCTCATGATCCATCTGGGCAAGCAAATGGCCCATGTGGAAAAATCTATAGTATATAGAAGCCTCAAGAGGGTTTGGCTCGGGCCCCTCAGGAGGTGAAACGGCTTTGCTCTTTGGAGAAGACCTGCATGATCCTACTCCTCCTCTCCTTCGTTTGCTGGGCACTGCTGGAACTGCTTCCCACCCCCTTTTCCCTTCTTCTTGGCGGCAGGTTTTGACTTGGGTGCCGCGTCGGCTGAGGCCGAGGCTTTGCTGGGACCTCCTCCTGACAGCTCCATTCGCTTTGTAGCTATGACATCCAGTTCCTTCACGTAGGCAAGAGCTACGGTGACCCATCTCTGGTCCGCCAGGGGGGTTTGCAGAACTCTCTGCATGGAGAGGTTCGGGGGTTTCGGCCGCCACCGGGACTTGGGGTTGCTTCTTTATCAACTCATGAGTGTCATGGACTTCTTGCAGGTGGACAACATTGGGGCAGCACAGGATGTGGTCTCACTACTGGTGGTGGCCCTGGATCAGGCGGTGATGGACGGGGGGAGGTTCGACCTAGCTGCACTCTTGACTTTGCAGGAGGCCCCTCCCTCAACAATCTTTGTCAACAGGCAGCAAAGCAGTCTGTCGAGGGCTCGCGCCTTCACGCCCCACCTCAACAGCTCTTCCCGAGTGGCATTGGCGGAGACTGTCGGTTGCATGCGTCGGGATGTTGACCTCAGGACAGACTGGAGTGGGTCGCCAACTCCGCTTGATTGCCCGCCCCAGAGTGGCCCTGGTAGAGGAGCTCGAAGAGGCTGAGCTCAAGTCCATCATGGGGTCCTGTTGGGACTGGGTGATCTGGCCCACAAGGGCAGTCAATGCTTGGGACTGGGTCCTGAAGTCCAGCAGATGTCCTCTTCTAGAGCGGCCAACTCGGGAGGCTGGAAAGTCAAAGCCTTCTGAGTTGGCGTGGGGCCCAAATCCCTCGTGCGTGGAGGTGGAGCGACTGCCTGTGCGATGGCACTCCGAGATGAAGTCACTGGAGGCATTGATGCTGAGAGGAGGTGAGAAAGTCCAAGGGCACCCGCTCTGGAAGGAGCAACCAAGCGGCTTTCCAGTTGCTGCTGTTTCTCTGTCAAGTCTTGGATCTGAGTTGTCAAGGCAGGCACCACCCCTAGCAACTGGTCAAGAGATGCTGCCAGGGATGCAGTCGTAACTCTTTGCGCCTCCGGAAGGAGTGGCATTTGGCTTTGGCGTTCCTCTGGATCTCCGTGACTGGGGGCTGATGCATCCTTGGGGAGTCCAATCCATCCTCCGCATCCTCCAGATGACCGTCCGCAGAGTAGAAAGTCAAGCCGGTCTCCTCGCCTGCTCCTCTTATCCAATCGCCATAGCAATGACTGGACTGGGAAGGACAAAAGGATTCTCGGGATCGAAGGGGACAGCGATCTCTTCTGGCACGACAGCAAGACGCATCTGAGAGACCAGATCCGACGACACATCGACCAAAACCACCTCCAACTGAGAACCTGTGAGGGTCCGCACACCTCCATCTACCAACATACCTGACACAACGACGGACGTGGAGGCTCCGATAGGACCAGCATCTTGACCTTGGTTGGCACGGGACAGAACAGTCTCGGGAACAAAACCGGGAGGCAATCCAAGAAGAAAACCACCTTGGCGCTTCAGCAGCACTACAACTATCGCTTCGGAAAGTCCATCTGCATCAGGAACGGAAGGCCATTCCAGCACGTATGGCTTCAGCTCTTCTATGGTCACCAGCCCCTGAAAAGATAAATTGTCGTCGGCTGTCAAGTCCAAAGCCATCAGTCCTAGGATCAAGGCAAGAAGGAGATCGAATCTTCGTCGAATCCAGCAGCTTGCAAGTAGATCTTGGCTTCAGTCTCGCTTGGAAAGGACTGGGACACTGAGGAAGATCCCTCGAGAGTGCCGAGGGCAGCCCAGTAGGACGAGGAAGACCGGAAGACCACAGGACAAGAAACACCGTCAGCACGAACCACAGCGTAGTACCTCAACCTAAGGTCCAAGGGCGGCGTCCGGTTGGGAGAATGGACGCGGGAATCCACCACTGCCTTTGCCCAAAGTCCAGCAACCCAAGCACGAGAGGCCCGATCACGGCCAGACAAGGAGGCCCCGGATAACTTGTTTCCCAAAGCCAAAAACCGAGGAGGACAGGCAGGAAAACTGTCAAGTATCTGATCTCGGGTTTCAAGTCCAAGCCCAACCCGAGAAGGCATAATCGACGGCTCAGGGACCTCAGACAGCAACTCAAAGGAACCAACAGAAGGAGCCGGAGAACGGGGCAGCTCAGCAGGAAAGGTGGACACAAACTGGACGAAATCAGCCACCCGACGAGAAGAACCAGAAATGACCACGTGAAGGCCAGGCAAATCCACTGAAACTTCAATACCTTCGCCATGGCTGCTGCTCATGCAGATATTCCAACAAGACAGATTTTGGATTCCCGGAGGATGGAGCCAGATGCACGGGAGCAGGTGGAGGGGAAGGCCGGTGGCACAGAACAGGGACAAGGTCACCCCTGATCAAGACCAAGGCGCAAAGACCACAACCACCAAGCAGGCCGAGCAAGAAGGCAGAGAGCAAAGATCCCAAGCCAAGCGGAGTGCAGTAGAAGGGGCAAGCAAGTCCAAAAAGGTTGGATTTCAGGCCACCAATAGCCAATTCCACTACGGCTGGGATCTCGAGCATGAAGCCTTGAGCGCCACATGTCAAGGTCGGTCACACACTTAGGGACATGTATATATATATATATATACTGTGTATATATATATATATATGTATGTATGTATGTATGTATGTATGTATGTGTGTATGTATACTGTATATATATATAAGCATACTGTATATATAATATCTATATGTATACTGTATATATTGGCGCGCAACTTTTTATCAACAAACCAGGTGGTTTATAAGTTTATAAACTAGCTTTGTTGTTCCTAGGCCCCGAAACCGTGCTGCAGCTAGGGAGCCGCACCCCGACCGCTGCCCCGATGCCCTAAGACCTGGATGGGGCCAAGCTGTCCATCCTGGCGCAGGGGCATAGGGGCGCAGGGCGCATGAAGCAGAGATTTAAAAAAAAAACACGGCTAGGATATAGACATTGACATAGATAGAAAATGGGAAAATCATCTATAAATGGAGATTTTGCCCCAATATTATGGAGTAATCATTGTGATTATCTAGTAGTCTTTACCATCTATGGTTATCGAATATTGACTTTGTGATTGCCATCTATGGTTATCGGATACAAGGTGAATCTGGGAAGTCCCCGCACTGGGGGGTTTAGGAAAATCACCCAATCAATCTGATTTAAACCGAATAATGGAGTAATAGTAGTTAGTATCTAATAGCTATTGCCATCTGTGGTCATATTTCATAGTGATTACCATCCATCTATCTAATCATAATTGAAAGTTGAGGCCCCCAAACGATAGCTAAGTCGACTTATAACTTGATCAACTGTGGGTTTTATGGAGGAATATAACTGTAGTTAATTGACTTATACACCAACTTCTAACCGAGGGACCTCACCCATACTACATGTTGGATGATATACATCTCTTGGCCAGCAGATGCGGCTGTGGACCAAAGCCATCACATGGCTAGGTGACCATGTTTCCGACAACGATAAAAAAGAAAACCTTGTCTGTAAATATGCTCGGGTGCTCATGTACCAGGAAAGGCCTGTCCCAAAGGCCCATACGGAACCACCGTCGTCGTGTGAAAGAAATTCTTCATGATTACTTCTGTACCAGAGCAGGAGTAGTCAGAAATTTGAATAGGACGATTGAGCTGCCTCCCGGCACCAGCGCATCCCACAGAATATGACACTTCCTTTGCAGAGAGATCCAAGTTCATACGAAATGCCGTTAAGATTTTCACCACCAATTCACGTTATGTTTTGAAAAATATGTACAGCAGGCGTGACAGCAGTACGAAACATCTGACTGCCGTCACACCCAAACGACGCTTCAAGATTAAGACGAAATGAATGAATGAATGAATGAATGAATGAATGAATGAGTGAGTGAGTGAGTGAGTGAGTGAGCGACTGACTGACTGACTGACTGACTGAATGAATGAATGAATGAATGAGTGAGTGAGTGAGTGAGTGAGTGAGTGACTGAGTGAAAGAACATAACTATTATATATGTATATATTTTTACGGCACTTCGAAAGATCCAATTAATAAATGCCAATCGATGTATTTGCCCAGCAATGTTTATGGGTGTCTGTCGAAGGACTGAAAAATGTAGGGATACAACCAATCTACAAATGGGGATATCTTGGGAAGATCATCGGATATACATAATATATATATACATAGCAATCCTCCAAAAAGATGTTGTCATTCGTGTTTCCAGGATGGTAGTTCGATGATGAAATTGAGGCCGGACTTTTTTGGGGGGGTCTTCAACTTTTTAGCATCGTTTTGGGGTTCTCATGCCGGGAATAACATTGGATTCATGGAGATAGGAAGCTTGGGGATTTGATCATCAAAGCAATGGGACATGTCGTGGGAAAATCATCTACACATGGGGATACAATGGGATCATGGGATCTCACCAAAAAACATATGCATTTTCGGGCGCGTCCTGTAGCTTGACCTGCTGCACTGCCAGCACCTTTTGCCCACAGATACCTAAGTTGTTTTTTCCGCTCGAGCAATGGGGCAAACCAACCCCTTTGTGCACTCTGAGATAACCCAACACTGTGCGATGTTCGCACTAATGTGTATACATATATATATATATATGTATGTATGTATGTATGTATGTATGTATGTATGTATGTATGTATGTATGTAACTACATGCATCTGTATATATATATATATAAGCATGCGGCCCTCCACTTCTTTTTCCCTGCATTCAAGGGGATCCATCGCCAACAACATATTTTGCCCAAAAGTTGGCACATCTTCAGCCAACAAGGACTATTTTGCCCAGTGTCTTCAGCCCAGACCAGGAACATGATGAGGGCAGGTTTTGTACAATCTGGGTAGGGGGAGCCTGAGGATTGAAGTTTCACTTGCAAGCTTGCACACAAGCATGTGGCCCTCCACTTCTTTTCACTGCATTCGAGGGGTTCCATCGCCAACAAGCCATATTTTGCCCAAAAGCTGGCAAGTCTTCAGCCATCCACCAAACCGGTGGGGGATTGCAGAGTTAAGGAAGCCAAGTGCATCAGTGAGCAGTCGAGTGAAATTTCCAGCCAGCTGCAAGATCTTGACGCGTATCGCATGGTCCAGCTTCTCCGCAAAGGTGGTATAGAGTATAGAGCACCTTTTGAAGGTAACAGCTCGCATTTGTCATCACCCACCTGCCGCAACGTCGGACAAGCTCGGAGTCTTCTGTCGCCACCAAAAAGGTGTGTGGCTCCACCAGGCCTCAAGGAACCAAGGTCAAAAGGCTGTCTGCCACCGACCCGCTTTGTCTCTAAGCTAACTCCTTCTAAAAGACTGCAAAATCTTTTTCGGAGCGTGGCGGCTGAATATGGCCATAGCAAACTGTTTGGGGGAGCTGATGCATAAACGAGGATCAATCCCTGCAGCTTGGTGACACGCTGCACGGCCCCTTGTTTTGGGGCTTCGGATCCTCAACACGCCAAAACCAACTCCAGGAGCAGAGTCGCATGGAAGGATCAAGTCACAGCGCTGGGAAATCAGCACCTCTCCAATCCGAAGGATTCCACTCCAGGCTAAGCCCAGCACAGCTGCCTCAAGGGGCCAGCCCCAAAGGAGGGCTACAGAGAGCAGCGCCAGAAGGTGATGCTCGCTTGGTTCTGCTAGCCAGGCAAGAGCTAAATCCCAGGCGCCGACAAGCTGCTTTCGTATCATTTGCCGCGTGGCAGTTACTGCATTGATGATCTCAGCGAAGCGGCTATAAGCCTTCCCAGAGATGAAACGGTCCTATCCCTGCCAGCCATTTGCAGATCTCTTCGGCATCAGGAGGCTTGGCTGTCAACAGCTGTGATAATGAAACACAGTGAAATTCATGCAACCCACACCTTTGGCTCCAACCCCGATGGGAATCCGTGGCTAGTGCTGCTGGAAGCCGTGAGGTCACCCACAAGACTCCAGTAGGTCCCAGCAGCGGACCGGCAAAGGGTCGGGGTTAGATTTCCAGCGGCCCGGACCACTGCGTAGCACCTTGGACGATCCAACTGAGGAGTGCGATTTGGAGAACGAATGCCAGCTTTCCAAGCCCTTCTGGTGCTCAGGGTCACCACGAGAAGACAAAGAAGACTTTGTTGCTGAAGGAGATGAGGCTCGAGGAGCAGCGCTGCCAAGGTCCAGAGTCTGTTGAAGCAGGTTAGCAGCAGAAGTTGATGGCCCAGATATAGTGACCTGCAAGCCCCCGACCGTACACACAAGTTCAACGGTGCCGGCGCCGTTGGAGCTAGGAGGCATCCCCGTACCCAGCTAAGGCTCAGTACCGATCAGGGTGAGGACCTGGGTGACGACCAGGCGAGGGAGGAGCCGGCTGAACCGGACTTGAAGAGAGATAAGTCCAAAGAGCCCATAGTCCAAAAGATGCTAGGAAAAGTCCAAGGAGTAGTCCAAGCAGGAAGGTGAGCAGCAAAGTGGACAGACTAGGCTGCGAGCAGTAGAGTGGACACCCCCAACCGTAAAGATTATTCCTGGCACGTTGAAGGACAACAGAGACAAGCTTCAGGACGTTCTCAAGCATCAGGAGCTTGAGGATTGATGTTTCATTTGCAAGCTTGCACACATGGAAAAAAAGGCTCCGGTAACCAAACGTTGCAATGGAAAATCCATCTATAGATGGGGATGGGTCAAAACCCTGGTACCTAGTGAAACCCAAAATAGCTGGTAAATGGATGTTCATCCCACTAAAAATGGTATTTTCATAGGTTTTGACCCATCTATAGATGATTTTCCCATTGAAAAGATTTCCCATGGGAAAATGCTGGGCCATGTCGAAGCACTACAGGACCCATCGCTGCGAATCCGAGTTGCTGGTGATGTCAAATTGCCAGGCCACATTTTCGGGCAACGCAGGGGACCCCCAACCTACGGAAAGTCATCAAATATGAAGGAAAAATCCCCATGAAAATCCTATCCATATAGGGGTTCCCATGATTTTAATGGGGATGTTATTCATGAAGATGTTTCATGGGATATTTCATCAACATGTGTTTTGTTGTTTTTTTTCATATATGACATCAAGAATATGATATGACACTGAGACTAGATGGGATATGGAAAATAGTAATGTGTATAGATTGATAGAAACATAGATAGATAGAAACAAGATAGATAGAAATAGATAGATAGAAACATAGATAGGTAGATAGATAGATATATAGATGGATGGATGGATGGATGGATGGAGCGATTTGTTTATCGATCGATCGCGATAGATCGCGATAGATCGATCGAACGAACGATAGATAGATGGATAGAACCGACTACACGGGGATTATTGGTGGGGATTAGTGGGATAGCAGCTGGATACTAACGGGATATTGATATACATTTACCTTTATGTTCTGCAATCTTCCAGATATGGGTTTGTCCAAGAATTCGGGGAATGGGACTCCAATTGAAGGCCATCAACTCATGGAAATGATGATAGACCAATTGGATTTGGGTGAACAGCATTTTTAGACAAACCCAAATGAGGAAACCACGGAATGTCAGGCTCATGGTCGACTTGAAGACTCTGATGAGTATGAATTAAAATTTGCATCGTACACATCTCCATGTTCACGTGTTTGGCAACAAGACCGCTATGTCAAGGCCTTTCAAGTTGCTCAACATCCTCTGGCACTTCTCTCGCTCCTGATGGTTTCAGGATGGGCTCTGACTTAGAACTGTCTGGAGGTGGCAGCGTCGGAAGCTCTCGGGCAACCACTCTGAACCCTTGGCAGCTCTCTCAAGCTTTCATTGGCACTAGTCTCTGTACTTGGAACCTGAAATGCCAAATTGAACCTTTCCGTCTAAAGAAACTTTGGAAATTCTCGCCTTCAAAAAACTGTTGCCTCTACAACTGCCCTAACCGCGGCAAAGACCCAAAAGCTGCTCTCAGAAATTTCCCGTGCCATAACTTCACCAAAATTGGGTCCTCCAAAGCTTTGACGGGCACTAGCAGAGGCATGTCCGCCGTTGGACCCTCGGTCAACACCAAATCAGACGGGATGCCGACGATGCCGATGCTTTGGATTCCCTGGCCGTCCTGGCAACTCCGCCTGGCCGCCTGGTGGTTTCAACATGTTTCAACCCCTTTCCCCCCTGAGGTGCTAGCTACCAGGTTGCTGCTGATGCAGGGAAGGAGCTCTTGTACTCAGCACAAGGGCGAAAAAACGTGGAAAGGACCAAGGTGAAAATTAGCTACCCCATTGACACAACATAGAGACTGTTTGAGATATGGGTTTGTCAGGGTTTGTCCAAGAACTAGGTATACCGTATACCGGTATTGATGGTATAAGCATGTATGACAATGAGCAGCTTCCACCATGTCATTGGGAATCTGAATGGCCAAGATGTTCTCCCAGCGTTCTCTTGAACTGTTGGGAATGTAAATGCCCACAAGCTTCCATCCTGTACCAGGAAATTATGCCAGGAAATCTGCACCTTTCTCAGTTACAAAAAAAACAAATATGCAATTTTCTACAGAAGTGGTTTGGACTTCATCAGTGATTACGGAAAAGAAATCGGAGATCTCGAAAAACTTAAATGGCACCTGGGTTTCCAGGACCATTGACCGTTCAGAACTGAGGAGATCGCAGGCTTCCATTCTGGGCATCACCCAGGAAGTTGTTCTTTGATAAAAATTTTGAAGCCTTGGCACAAAAAAAATCCTTGCAAATCCCTGGCAGTTTCTACCAGATCCAAATGATCTAAGGCACTGCGAATCCACACTCTCTTCGGAGCCAAAGCCCAATTGAGCGCCAGCCTGGTCCACAGAATTGCAACAGGAACACTGCATGTTCATTCCTGTCTCCAAAATGTCTCACGGTTTACCAAGAACCCAATTTACATTCAAAGTTTGCGAGTAATCAAAGCCTACCAGTGTACTTTGTTGCAAATTCTTGAACTTCTAGGAATCCTGAAAAAAACTGGCTAGCCGTGTCACCCACACCAGCGTTTCTTCGAAATTCAGAAAGCAAGCCGGAGAAACCACCAAGTAGAGGACCAGCACGAACAGCATGCTGAGAAACACGATCGCACCATCCTTCGACTCTACAAAGAAGGAGAAACAGATGCAAGGATTAGTAACCAAACTCGTTCCACAGTTTCGACTTGATGACTTTGGGCTGCACTTTGAGCTGCTGAGACTGAGTTTGGCTCGTTGAAGTCTTGCACGCCTTTCCTTATGGTGAGACACTGCTCGGCCACTTGGAAAAGATTGGAAAACAGCACGACACCGACACCATGGAAAAACCCAAGGAACATCGCTGCAGCGGTTTGCGAGGCGGTCTGCCTTGGTTCGAGGTCACCAGGGATCACCAGGGATCACCAGGGATCACCAGGGATCACCACAGGTTGAGTAGCAGGCACAATCGCGAAATGTTTCACCACTTCGGTGCGCGCATGTTGCGCATATCGCGCATGTCCGTCTGCATCCTCTCCGGTTTCCAGTTTTCCCCAAGATTTTTTTGTTTTTTCTGTGCATGTTGATCCCAAACAAATCACAAAACAGAAAGGTCAATATAAACAAAAAATGACAAATGTTACAGAGCTATCTTCAAAACACCAGAGCCTTGGCAGAGAGTTTGGTTGTGTTCTGGCTCTTGATGGCCTGCGAAGTGATATTCAAAGAAGACACTGGTTGGGGCCTCTGAATTTATCATGGCAAGCAAAGCGACCCCGTGCCTGTGAACCCACTTGTACCAGACCTAAAGTTTCACCTGCAAAACACGTCTTGAAGAATTCCATTATCAGATTCGAACGGCAAGTGCTCTCATTCACATTAGGTTCCCAGAAATCAAAAATAAGCGAACCATGCTATTCAAAAAAATCACTGTAAAACGGCAATGTTTTTGGCATGTTGGTTTCACGTCGAACCATCCCGACAAAACGGTTGGGCCTCCATTCAACAAAGTGATACAGCCCTTCGGAGATCGCCTGCCAACGTTGCAAGCATCAAGCTGAAGGTTTCAAATTTACCTTTTGTACCGGACAAAAAAAACACTGAAGTCCAAAGCAATTTAGAGACAACCAAACAATATATTCATTATGCATTGCATGTATAGATTTGACTGTATGATCTGAACAATTGTATTTGTCAAAATTTAGATCTCCGCCATCCACAAATTCGGCAATGTTTTATCCAACAACCACTTCATTTTGGGGTACATAATGGGTGATGACACCTCCAACACAGACTCGTGCAAAATGGCAGTATTAGCCTGGTGTCACAATGGTCGCCAACGCCTCTGCAGCGAGAATGGATTCAAATAGGAGAAAAGGTCAATCAGTCAATCTATGAATCATGTCACCATGTCCTTTTAATCGCATTTGAAATACATCAACTCGACAGCCACAAATGTTTCATCATGTTTCATCACTAACACGCACCGAAACCATTAGCAACGGCGCCAATGAATCCACACGATTTTCCACTCCTGTGTCCGTATCCAGCTGCTCAACGCTTATCAGGCTTGTATCACCTGGTTTTCATCTGACAACACATTTGTAACGTCACAGCAGCGTGGGGCTCAATTTCGTAATTAATCCATATATCAAGCACGTCTTCTGGCAAGATGACAACCATGCCACGGTAGACCATACCAAAGCAACGGCAGCAAAAACGCAAAATTCATGGCATTGAACTACATGAGAGAGCAGCACATAAATCCGGAATAATCACAATTTTTGCAAAAATCAAACATGGTCAAACATAGTCGAACAGAATCAAACAGACATTCCGGCGCTGTGGGTTCTAAATGAAAGACACTGAAGACACTATCATTTTTTGCTATGCATGCCAAACGGTACGGTTTTGCACAGGCAAAGAAAGGGTTTCTCTGCCTGGCCTTGAGCATAAAGTTTACGATGTGTGTCGAGTTCTTGCGGGTCTTGACAAAATTCCTTGTTTCATGTACCTTTGCAACCAAATTGCCACATTACCACCCCTTGCATTGAAGGAAACCACTCTGCGAAGGTGACACCACAATTTTGGGTTCATGACATGCTCATTAATTGTTGTGAATATAGGTTCCGCTTAGTAGAGATGCAGGACTCATTGAAAACTGAAACTAACTTCACATCTGCCGCCATATTAAAGAGAGAAAGAGAGAGAAAGAGAGAGAAAGAGAGAGAAAGAGAAAGAGAAAGAGAAAGAAAGAGAAAGAGAGCGAGAGAGAGAGAGAGAGAGGGAGGGAGGGAGGGAGAGGAGAGAGAGAGAGACAAAGGAGAGAGAGAGAGAGAGGGAGAGAGAGAGAGAGAGAGAAAAAGAGAGAGAGAGAGAGGGAGAGAGAGAGAGAAAAAAAAAAACTGTTCCTTAGCATGATCGAAGGAAATTTGGCAGTCAAACCTCCGCCTTATCTCCTGGGTCTACCCCGGAAGGTCCTGTTATGGAATATAACTGGGTCAGATGTGGACCTTTCTGGCCATCAAAATCCTGGTACCCTGACGCCGCTGTGGTTGCGACTGTGGTCAGCGCATCGTATCATGCAGAATGATGCCATCAGATCTGAATTCTGTGGAAGTATTGGGGTTTTTGGTGTGGTGATGGCACAGCCGTAAAACTTTGACACACAAAGTTAGATCGCGAAAACCGCTTTCAAACCTCTCGCGTTCAAAATAAACTCAAACCAAAAACAAAACGTAGAGTGAGAGTTTCGCGTTTCTGCAGTCTCAGACTCTCCTAGGCCGTCTCCCGGTGACACACGCACACACTTTGCGCTCTCGCAGGCTTGAGCCAACGTTCACGTTGACCAACACCGTTCGGAACACAGAAACTAAGTGAGTTTCTGTGGGATGAGCAAACTGGATTCCAGTCCAGTTAAGGAAATTATATTCTAGGCAGATGACTTAGGCCCAAGGGGGCCCAATGACATAAGAACAACTGTATGAAAGTGACCTAAGTCATGTAATCTTGACGACACGCAGTTCACCGAACACCCGGAAGACACCCGAAAAAACATCGGAAGAGATAGGATTAAGATACCCTCAAGAGACTGCGAAAACATGTGTGCGCCATCCCCTTTCCAAGATATCGAAATATGATGACTTAGGCCACCCCTTAATTTTTAATCCGTTAAAGCTGTCTAAGTCATCCAGCTCCTATTGAGCCAGCAAGATGAATCACCGGTATGTCAGTGAAAGATGCTCCGTGGAGCTGTTGAGCCGTGGTCAAAACTTGTGGCGCTTGAAATTAACGAGAAGGTTGCAAACGCATAAATGGTGAAAAAAGATGTCGTTCTTATGTCATTGGACTCTCTTGGGTCTAAGTCATCTGCCAGTAGTATATTTATTTATATGTATGTATGTATGCATGTATGTATGTATATATATATCTCTCTCTCTCTCTGTCTCTCTCTGTTCTTATTCCCAAACTCTCAGCAGAAACCCTGATGACTTAGGAACGCACGCTCTCAGTCTTAGCCATAGCTCACAAAAACGATTTCAATTCAGTAAGCTGGGCCTGCCAACTTTCAATGTCGGCAGGCTTCCCTTGCAAGTAAAGAGTAATGAGGCGCACCATGCATAAAACAAGGCATCAAAATGAAAATCCATCTCTGTCCAGCTTGCTTTTGTTTAAAGTGCCTAAGTCATCCAGCTCCTGTTTAAAGTGCCTAAGTCAACCTTAGTGGCAAATATATATATATATATATACGTATATATAAAGAATATAAAGAAAAACCCTGATAACTTAGGACATTTTAGGACTGCGCGTTCTCAGTCTTGGCAATTTATCAGTCTTGGCCAATCAAATGGTAAAAAAAAATATATATAGTTCTTATGTCATTGGACTCTCTTGGGCCTAAGTCATCTGCCAGTAGTATATTTATACAATATATATATAAATCTATCTATCTGTTCTTATCCCCAAACTCTCAACAGGTGAAACCCTGATAACTTAAGACTGCGCGTTCTCAGTCTTGGCCATTTCTCAGCCTTGGCCAATTAAATGGTAAAGAAAAATCTAGTTCTTATGTCACTGGAGTCTCTTGTTCCTAAGTCATCTGCCAGTAGTATATTTGTATTTAATATATATACATACATCTATCTATTCTTATGCCCAAAGTCTCAACAGGTGAAACCCTGATAACTTGGGACTGCGCGTTCTCAGTCTTGGCCATTTCTCAGTCTTGGCCAATTAAATGGTAAAAAAAATCTAGTTCTTACGTCATTGGAGTCTCTTGTTCCTAAGTCATCTGCCAGTAGTATATTTGTATTCAATATATATACATAAATCTATCTATCTGTTCTTATCCCCAAACTCTTGCCATGTGAAACTCTGTTAACTTTGGACTGCGCGTTCTCAGTCTTGGCCATTTCTCAGTTTTGGCCAATTAAATGGCAAACAAAAGTCTAGTTCTTATGTCATTGGAGTCTCTTGTTCCTAAGTCATCTGCCAGTAGTATATTCATATAGTTTAAAAGCAAATTTATCTATCTGTTCTTATCCCCAAACTCTCAACAGGTGAAACCCTGATAACTTAGGACTGCGCGTTCCCAGTCTTGGCCATTTCTCAGCCTTGGCCAATTAAATGGTAAACAAAATCTAGTTCTTATGTCATTGGAGTCTCTTGTTCCTAAGTCATCTGCCAGTAGTATACTTACATAATATATATTTAAATATCTATCTATCTATTCTTATGCCCAAAGTCTCAACAGGTGAAACCCTGATAACTTGGGACTGCGCGTTCTCAGTCTTGGCCATTTCTCAGTCTTGCCCAATTAAATGGTAAAAAAAATCTAGTTCTTACGTCATTGGAGTCTCTTGTTCCTAAGTCATCTGCCAGTACTATATTTATACAATATATATACATAAATCTATCTATCTGTTCTTATCCCCAAACTCTCAACAGGTGAAACCCTGATAACTTAGGACTGCGCGTTCCCAGTCTTGGCCATTTCTCAGCCTTGGCCAATTAAATGGTAAACAAAATCTAGTTCTTATGTCATTGGAGTCTCTTGTTCCTAAGTCATCTGCCAGTAGTATACTTACATAATATATATTTAAATATCTATCTATCTATTCTTATGCCCAAAGTCTCAACAGGTGAAACCCTGATAACTTAGGACTGCGCGTTCTCAGTCTTGGCCATTTCTCAGTCTTGGCCAATTAAATGGTAAAAAAAATCTAGTTCTTACGTCATTGGAGTCTCTTGTTCCTAAGTCATCTGCCAGTAGTATATTCATATAGTTTAAAAGCAAATTTATCTATCTGTTCTTATCCCCAAACTCTCAACAGGTGAAACCCTGATAACTTACGACTGCGCGTTCTCAGTCTTGGCCATTTCTCAGTCTTGGCCAATTAAATGGTAAACAAAATCTAGCTCTTATGTCATTGGAGTCTCTTATCTGCCAGTAGTATACTTACATAATATATATTTAAATATCTATCTATCTATCTATTCTTATGCCCAAAGTCTCAACAGGTGAAACCCTGATAACTTAGGACTGCGCGTTCCCAGTCTTGGCCATTTCTCAGTCTTGCCCAATTAAATGGTAAAAAAAAAAAAATAGTTCTTATGTCATTGGAGTCTCTTGTTCCTAAGTCATCTGCCAGTAGTATATTTACATAATATATATTTAAATATCTATCTATCTATTCTTATCCCCAAACTCTCCACAGGTGAAACCATGATAACTTAGGACTGCGCGTTCTCAGTCTTGGCCATTTCTCAGTCTTTGCCAATTAAATGGAAATAAAACATCTAGTTCTTATGTCATTGGAGTCTCTTGTTCCTAAGTCATCTGCCAGTAGTTTATTTATATAATACAAACAAAAAATATCTATCTATCTATTCTTATGCCCAAAGTCTCAACAGGTGAAACCCTGATAACTTACGACTGCGCGTTCTCAGTCTTGGCCATTTCTCAGTCTTGGCCAATTAAATGGTAAACAAAATCTAGCTCTTATGTCATTGGAGTCTCTTATCTGCCAGTAGTATACTTACATAATATATATTTAAATATCTATCTATCTATCTATTCTTATGCCCAAAGTCTCAACAGGTGAAACCCTGATAACTTAGGACTGCGCGTTCCCAGTCTTGGCCATTTCTCAGTCTTGCCCAATTAAATGGTAAAAAAAAAAATAGTTCTTATGTCATTGGAGTCTCTTGTTCCTAAGTCATCTGCCAGTAGTATATTTATATTATATATATATGTATATCTATCTACCTGTTCTTATCCCCAAACTCTCAACAGGTGAAACCCTGATAACTTTGGACTGCGCGTTCTCAGTCTTGGCCATTTCTCAGTCTTGGCCAATTAAACGGTAAGAGAAAAAAATAGTTCTTATGTCATTGGAGTCTCTTGTTCCTAAGTCATCTGCCAGTAGTATTTTTATAAAATATATATATATATTTGTATTTATTTATACAATTATCTATCATTATCTATCTATCTATCTGTCTGTCTGTCTGTCTGTTATCTATTCTTATTATCCCCAAACTCTCAACAGGTGAAACCCTGATAACTTTGGACTGCGCGTTGTAGTATATTTATATGTCCTGGAGCGCAGTAGCCAATCAGCCAATCCAAAACAGCTGCAGTCATAGATCATGACTTAGGAACTGCCTGATATTTTTCCGAATGCCTTATATCCTTGCAAAACTTGTCTAAAAATAACATGTTTTCTATGGTTTGTTGTGATGACATAGGAGTAAGGGACCCAGACCACCAAGGGGATGTTTGCTCATGACATAGGACTATGTTTTTTGAGGGTATGTCCGCATATGACTAAGTCATTTGCTGAGAATATAATTCCAAAAATTCTACAAATCTAGTCGTGCAAAAACGATTCTACCAATCTAAAAACGAGTCAAACAAGTTTCTCGGTTCCTAATTTTTTTCGTTTGGTTTCATGCAAATTGTTCTCGTGCAGAAAACCTGAAAACAGTTAACTACAAACGAAACATGGCAACTACGTCACAACTCTTTGTGACGCAATGAGATGAGATCAACTAACTACATCAGATTCACCTGCTAATTACAAAACAAAGTCCAAACTACCAAAGTCCACAAACTACAACTACGAAACACCTAACAACTACCTAAATTCAAGCACAAGATCGCTACGCTACCTATACATAGGATGATTTTTCACACCCCCTTTCGAACTTGCGCGATTCAATTCAAAACAAATTCAGTCAATCGGCCTTGACCTCAGTCTTGCCATGCCATAGCAGATAGGGCATTTTGTAAGCATCATCTGCTGAGATTTCTCCGTTTTTTTTCCTCAGGTATGGCCGATCACGCTCTAAGGCTCGGTCCTTACATGTGAAGAAGCAGTTCGAAATAAATTCTACATGGACACAGGTGGTCATGTAGCATGGCAAATCATAAAACCCAGAACAAGAAACACAAACAACCAACCAAAAGGCGACACGCAGATCCCCTAGCCAGATTTGCGTTTCGCCATCCAGCAGACAAGCAAAGCAAAAAGCGAAAGGGGCAAGGCCCAACAAAAACAACCACGAACAAAGATTTGCCATGGACAGTGTGGTATAAAGCCACCGTGTCGCAACTCAAAATTATGCAACAAACGAATTGGTTGCCACCCAGTAAGGTGAAACACGCGTTCTTACTTGTTGCTGCTGACAGACAACAAAAGATTGCATTAGCTGCACACTATTGCGTCACTTAGCCTCTCAGAGTCCTCTCACAGGTTCTTGTTCAAGTGCTCAGTCCAAGACTAAAAGAAATTACCGTGTACCGAACGGTGTACTGTTGGCGGCCAAATTACTATTGTGCCGCCCCCCATGCGGGGAGCCGCTCCGTGGCTGTGGCAAAGACGGTCACATAGGGCCAGGTAAGTGACCAGTCGTGGTCCGCCACTCATCAAGTTCGTCTCTGGGTAGACATGAATACCGTGCCAGGTCGAAGGGGAGAACATTCCTGGCACAACATGCAAAGTCAGTAAAACATCGTGTAGCTAACGGCCTGCAGGCCGCAACTGTAAAGCAAATTCCCAAACGTGCACTGTCATAGGGCGAAAAATATCAGAACTGTTCAGGTGCTTCCCGAGTGTCTTCGTCTCAGTACAATACCTGCAGTGCATTGCAACGAAGCAACAAAGGGGGTCAGCCTTGGAATCCAGAACAAACTCCACTCACCCAACGAGTGGGCTGGTTACCATCCAATCCGAAAAAGAAACTCACGATCCATCTGCGCAGACTTTGCTGCTCATGGGCGCCCCGGCTGTCCAACAGAGAGTGCCACTGGATCGCGCCAGTCTCACTCGCTGCAGTGCAGCCTAGTCCATGGCTCCGGCCGGCTATTTCTCACTCCAGGCATGACAACCGGGCCGTCACAAGATACAACCAGATATCCGGAAGGGAGGGACCATAAGAAGCTGGGTAGCTTTGGCAAGTGATACGTTTGGGTGGGAGCTTGAAAGTGCGCTGAGTTGGCTGCACGAACTGCACATGACGAATCTGAAACCTGCACAGCAACTTCGTAGTGCCAGGTTGCTGGCCATCCTAACTCAGGCGTTTGCAGAGTATCCACGAGCTCATATGATCCCACAAGCCTATTCAGAAGGAATTGGTATTGGATGGTTCTTTTCAGGCAGTGCTGCGAGGAACGTCTTAGAAAACTGACTGGACGAGAAAACTTTTTTTTCCGTCCAACGCCTTCATGGCTTTCGCCAGGTCGTTACACACGTTCGATCGTAGCAAAAGTTGAATTGTAATTATCGTGCTGCAAGGCTGTCAATAGTCGATAGCCACAAAAGTACTGGTGATGGACCTGTACGCAGTCCAGTATGCAATCCCAGCAAGAAAACAGAAAAACAAAGGAAACCACACAAGCAAACAACAAAAAACAAGCAAAACAACCAAAAACACACCAGGAAGAGGGATTGCAACCAGTAGGGATTCATGCAAGATGACATCTTATGTGTCATGACGACAATAGCCCTGAAAATAAAACAACGAACCAAAACACGCCAAAACACACCAGGGCCAAATCAGAGGGTGTACGAAGCAACACAGCTCAATGCAGAAACCAGGGATCCCCCCAGCCAGGATCCCCGAGATCACAAAGAGCAGCCGTTCAGGCATGACATTCACCCCGGCACTTTGAAGCAAACACCGACAACGCCGGGTCGCAACGAAAGTGGTGAAAAACTATGTAACGGTGAAACAGATGGGTGAGACATGGGCTAGTGTGAAAAGACAGCAAAGCTATGGCACTCAGGGCACACTCAGAGTCCGCTCAGTAGTTCTTTTCCTAGCATCAGCATCATGAGAGCTGTAGTTTGCGGTAGCACCAATGCACTAGTGCTCTTGCAAGACGTCTTCATGACATGGGAGATTATGCTCATCATCAGTGCGTGGTGATATCTGTGCGTTAAGCTCTTCCGATGACGTGCTTGCCCCTTTGGCTGTATGCGGCAGCAGTAGTAGGGCTTTCTGCGCTTGGCTTACTTCGTAGCTGGCCGAGATTGTGCAACTATCTAAGATACAGCTAACTTGGCGGAGTTGGCGTATGGAGGCTTCCAGGTCAGTGACCCTCTGGGATGGGATATTTTGGATACCTTGAAGCTTCTGACATGCCTTGTCGAGCAGTTTGGTTGCAGCATCTACATCACTGGCAGTGACTTGACACAGGGTCAGTTGAGTAATTGACTTTGCGAGGCGATTGGCAGCAGCATCTTTCATTGGAGTCGGCCGGGCCATACTGCAAGGCTGAATTGCATGCAGTGTGTTCTGCAGACGTGGAGCAGTTGGGCGGTCTATCTATCAATCGCAGTGTTGTCAACTCCTCGGAGCCCAGGCATGAGGGAGTGCGCTTGGAAATCATAGTATGGCCGGTCAGCATATTGGTTGGAATGGTGTCAAACGGCAACGGATTCCATGGCTTGATGTACTTTGACATCGTCCTACGCTACCGGAAACAACCAAAAAGGTAAAAAGAGGCCCCTTAAAAAGGTAACTACAATCCCCTCCCCATTCCTCTCTACTCATACTTACAAAGGCAAGCTTACTACCTCGTTAGCTACTAAAGCAATGTCAACCATGGGTACCCCATGGTGACAGCCCCTATCAACACCTGCTTAAGCAATGGTATACTGTGCTGTGTGGCAACCGTGGGTACCTCACGTTGGCTGAGTAAGGCTACTGGAACTGCACGGGCTGACTGGCATTGGGGCGTTCGTGGCTGCCGGTGCCACTGGCTGTGCTATTTGCAGGGGGTGGATCGCTACTTCCTGTTGGCCTCATCATTTGGGCGATGAGCGGGTGGCCTTGCTTAGCAACGAGAATCCTGGTCATTTCACGTGTGAAAGCTGCGGGGTCATTCACGAGTGCCTTGGCTTCTGCCAGTGGTCTATCGGGGACAATGGCAATGAGCATTTCGCCGCCGTCTTTTTGGATCAGGGCTGGTCGGCCCGCTTGCATCTCTGCAAGAATCGCTACCGCTTTGTTTTCGCACAGAGTGCGTTCCCATTCCTCGAGGGCTGGGGCCATGTGAGCTGTCGGCGTTCCCAGTGCACGAATGAAAGGACTGTCAGGCAACGTGGGAGATGGCAGACTTGTGATAGCAGTTACTGCACGTAAAATGTCACCCTCTTTAACCTCGTAAGAAGGGGAAGATTTTTGTCCAATGGCCGGCTCTGAATCAGCCCACAATTGCCGCAGTGTGTATCCTCGCTTCGGTTCCATATACCTTCTGTTCCATACTGCGTTGTGGGACCATTGGGGTGCGTCATAGTTAAAATCCACTGAGTCACGTTTCATGTCCTATTCCTTTAACATATCATCTAATTCTTGTTGCGTCGATGATCGATGAATACAACATTGTCTGACGGCACCGTCGATGTGCAGCAGCCATCCTACTGGCATGTGGGAGTCTTCAAGGAGTCCATCCCCATTTTGCTCAATGATTGTGCCCAGCATAGGGACATCTATTGTAGCCTTGAGGTGCAGCGGTTGGGGCTGCTGCCATTGAGGATCCTGGTTTGGTGGAGGCGTGGTCTCTTTGGGTGCGATGTCTTCAAACCAGGTAGGGCGGACCGACTGGACACCTATTGCGCTGGCGGAACTGGTGTTCTTGATGCTTTCTCTGCGCAGGCTATGGTATACAGGAGGGATCATCCATGCCGGCACAAAAACAGTAATAAACTGTACATTCCAGATGACCTGCAGGTTCTGTGGCTTAATTTCCGGCGTGATGCATCTCACTTGACCATCTATGACTCGTGTATATGATTCGGAGCGGTCAAAAGATGCTGTGACTTTAAGGCCAAGGTATAGTTCTCTAAACCAGTATTCTTTGAGCAACATAAAGGAAAGATGAGGTGCCCTCACTTCCAATACGTGCGTTGCTGGTATCAAAACGGTGACTAACCATTCGGCCAGGAATTCGATCATCCTTGCTTCAAGCTTTGGTAGGATTTTCTGGACCGCCTGGAGCGCAGCCTCGATGTCTGGAACATGTGTAGGCGAGGGCATTCCGACTGTTCGCCTGGCATAGTCATCAGCAAAGTAGAGTCGGCACAATTTGGAAACCCATTGGCTGGGTTTCTCCATGTCGATTGTGATCTTCGCCAGGGGCCATGGGTCGGGTAGCGTAGACAGGCAGTGCAGTAACTCTGAAGTTAGTTCCGGGGTGATAACTGGGAGCGCCCCTCCTTGTGGTCGGTAGTCCACAGGTGCGCCTACTGTGCCCTTGCTCATTTGTGTGTGGGTGCGGGCAGCCAGATGCACTTCGTGTATGGTTGACTCATATTGATTGACCATAGCCCTTAAGTACTTGCATGCGCGGACTGCTGCCCTCCTAGTGTTTGGCCCATCTTCGGTCTGGTTCTTCGCAGCAGTAGCGAGGATGTCTCTCGCTTCTTCTTCAGGCGACCGAGTAGGTTCTGTACCCGGCGCAGGTGCACTCAAAGCAGTGTCCTGGACTGGCGCATCTTTAGTGCGTGGCAGGTGGCCGGGGATTGGTAGCCTTGGGTGTGTGCGCCATCCATCAAAGAAGTAAATGCCTGGCAAGGGCAGGATTTCCTGCTCTGGGCCGGTCTGCGCCACTACGTGTCCGGTGCGTGCTTTGTACAATCCTGAAGGCAGGCACACATATGTGGGAAAGGGTGTGCGATCAGCCGCGTAAGCATACAGGACAACTTCCGGGAACGGGAGGTTCTGAACGGGGATCCATTTATGTTGGGATGCTAGGCCTATCTTGACTTCCTGGATGCGGTCCCTGTTCAGCCAGCGCAGATCTGACCCTCGAACCAATATCAGACGGTATCTCGCTCGCTTCACCTCGTTGGTTTGCTGATCCTGGTATTGGTTGGCAATTGCAAGGGGGGGAAATTCCCATGCGGGCGTTGAATTCAGTGACCATCGACTTATTTGTGCGAGATTCTCCTGTTCAGGGTCGGCATCGAATTCGGGCCAGGTCCAAGTCGTTTCCCCTCTTCGAAGGCCTCGGATCCCATATGCTATGGTCGCTACAACCTGAGCCATGCCCATAAGCCCCATCATGTCTAGTGGGGAGACCAATACAGTTAGGGATTTTGAGCGGGTAAGTCCGACAGTGATTCGGCCAAGGCAATCTTCCGTGTCCTCCGTAGGGGAGCCATTGGAGTAGTACTTGGTGTTGAGGAATCCAATACGCAATCACTTCTGATACGAGCGTCTCTAGGTCTGTAGCAACTAGCCCGTTGATTCTGGCATTGGTGTCCCAAAGCACGAGCTGGAACCCTGGTGGCTTGTCTGGAAGTCCTCCGGAGGCGAAGCTTCCGAGTTCCCACATGTCATTAATATCTCTGCAAAGATCAGGGTATCTAACCGCTACTACGGAGTGGTAAGTCACGGGACTAACCCTTGAGCTCGACGGGAGCATCAATCCCCAGGCATGGATGTCGCTTACCCCAGCGGTCTGAGAGTTTAAAACTGCTTGTATGTCGCCGGCCATGGGTAGGAGGGTATCGGCATGCTGCAAGATCCAGGCAAGGCGCACAATGGACCGTGGAAAGTTGACTGTCGTGCCTGCCAGCAGTTCGGTGTCCACGATTGCAGGGAGTTGCGTTTGCTCATGTAGCTTGGCTGCTTCGTATTGCGCTCTCAGGCCAGGGAGGACAGCGTTGGTTGCCTTCAGGTCTTCCGTAGCTTGTGGCGAGAGTTGGCTTGTCCATAGCTGGCCTAACGTGTGCTGGCCTCGACGGAGGATTTGGCTGAGGGTAGTGAGGCCTTCATTGGATGAGCCTTCCAACAGCCGGATCATTGCATCTGCTAAATTAGCTGGCATATAGTAATTCCGGTCACTTCGCAGCCCATGCTTTTTGGATAAGAGGAGTTGCCGGGACCTTTTAGCGTTACGGGCTGCTCGGTCAATGCCTCCTGGCGTCTGCTCTGAATCGCCCGTCCACAGGACTAGGGGTTGTTGCCTCATCAGGCTAATGACTGCAATTTCCCGGTCAGTGCCATATTGTTGCCCTTCATCAATGACCATGAGGGAGAGCTCTTGCATGAAACCCCCTAGCGTGGACCATTGCATGGTGAGATCTTGGGCAACCGTACCCCCTGTAGCTAGCACTAGCTGGCACTTGTTCAGCATTTGTCTTCTTTCTTTGGGATGAATATCGAATTTAGTATGGGAGCAACTGCTCTTGTTACGTTCTTGGTCCCCCACCAACCTACCTATGCGCCCAAACACCCCCGACGGGGGGTCGAGCCATAGGAGTAGGTCAGCAAAGGATCGAGTGCCTGAGTTTTCCTTACATATAAAAAGGATCTTGAGGCTGTCAGAGGCGTCGATTTCAATCAAGGCGAGAATGAGGACTGCCATCGATTTTGACTTGCCTGCACCAAAGAGTCCTTGAATACACAAATCAAGCCGATTGGTGAGTAACGCCATTGTCACTGCACATAGCGTGCCCAAGACATGTCCGTCTAGCTCGGCAGCGAAGGAGAGTGCAGTTGTGCGGGTCCATTGATGGGGTTCGCCCTCTACATGGCATGGGATCAGGACTAGGCGTAACAGCTGCCCGCACAAATGTAGCAAGTGTGTTCGTTTGTTGCCATCCATTCCTTCTACTGCTGCTTGGACATTATAGATACCTAGGCCAAGGTGGTACCTGCAGGGGCGAGTTTGCGCGACCGCGGTCACCTCTCTAGTGGGCTTGGTGCATCCAAACATCCACATTGTATGGAGGAAGAAGGTGCCTGGGAGTGGGCCTCCGTTCCCCTGTACGGTAGCATCGATGGGTTCCAGGCTTTGGCCAGAGGCAAGATACCAGTCTTGAAGGGCCAGGAATTGTGCATGGGCAAAGAAGTCGATGGCCGGCCTAGAGAGAAAGGCTACTTCGACGAATCTGGGGTTGCATTGCCTGTGTATTCGGGCGGCAGGCAGTTCATCCTTTTTTTTGGCTGAGCGTGGCGTTATGGCAAGGACTAACCCAAAAATGAGTTGTGGGTTTCTGACGTCGCCCGCTGGAGCATCTGTCGTTCCTACCATCGCAACCAGTCTTCCTGTGCCTATGGGGCTAACTTTGTGGTGGTGTGCAAAAAAAAAAACTGACTGGACGAGAAAACGCCAAGGGACCAACCGAAGGGCCGGACAGGACGAGGGGGGGGACGCTGCCAGGAGGAAAGAAGCCAATCCGAAGCAACACATAAACAAACAAGAAAAACGCACAGAACAAAAGAGGGAGACACAAACAACACCCACCAACGGCCAAGTCACACACGTAACACCACAGGACAACCACGGGAAAAACGCCCAAACCAAACCACAACCAACGCACCACACACACGCAGACCAGGCTGATCAACAGATTTTTTTCCGTCCAACGCCTTCATAACTTCCGCCAGGTCGTTACACGTCCAATCGCAGCAAAAAGATGAATTGCAATTATCATGCAAGGCTGTCTACTCCGATAACCACAAAAGCACTGGTAGTGGACCTGTACACAGTCCAATGCGGTTCCCTCAAGAAAAAACAACAACACACTAACAACAAAAGCAACCAAGCAAACAAAACACACAAAACCACAACCAAACCAAAACAAACAAAAAACACAGAGAAGAGGGATCCTACCTGCAATGAGAATAACATGCACGATGACATCTTGTGTGTCATTGTGTGTATGGCCACCAAAAAATGAAGCAAAACAAAGATAACATAGAACAACACAAGGGGGCCAGGCAAGAGGGTGATAGAAGCAACAAAGCTCAATGCGGAAACCAGGGATCCCCCCAGCCAGGATCCCCGAGCACAGAGAGCAGCCATTTAGGCATAATGTTCACCCAAAGACTTCGAAGCAACGACGACGCCGTGTCGCAACGAGAGTGGTGAAAAACGAACTTTTTTTTCCGTCCAACGCCTTCATGGCTTCCGCCAGGTCGTTCAACATGTTTGAGAGCATGTTGCAATTGGGATTAATTGATTAATTAAATCATGCGTAGGCCGTTCCTTTTTTGTGGTCGGCGCCCGTTGCCTTTCGGCGGGTCGCACTTGAGACTCCCGAGTGGACCAGCAGGGATTCGAACCACCACCGGCAGTCTGTCAGCGCTGGCAATACCAACGCCCTACCAACTGAGCCATCGGGTCGCCTATCATGCGTAGGCCGTTCCTGTAGAGTGGCCGCAAAAGTAAACTGGTGGAGGACCGATACATAGTCCTGTATGCTGTCACGATCATCCAGAACACAAAACGAAACAAAGCAAGCCAAAACACTAAAAACCACCCCAAAAAAAACAAACAGAAACACAAAAACAAACAAAACCAAAACCAAAACCAAACACCGAGCAATGACGTGACAGGTACCAGTTATGGGTGAAAAAGATGGATTAAAGCAAGAGGTGATAGCTTGAGTGGTGGCGAACAACAGATGAAACAGGAGGTGGGACGTGACCTAATGTGAAAATGACAGCAGTAGCTACGGCATTCAGGGCGCACTCAGAGTCCGCTCAGAGGTTCTTTTCCAAGCATCATCGTCATTGGGAGCTGCAGGGCACTCTTGCGGTCCATGCTGCTTTCAAACCTGATCCAATGCGATTGAGCTAGCGATTGATGCAGGCTTGCAAGCGTGGAGCTCTTTCAGCAAGAGTTGTCGGCTTAAATGAATGTTCAACAGAGGTTCAGAAAGGCAGTTTGCGTCAGCAGTGCAAAGATTTTCTGTAGCGTTCAATTCTTTGGACAGGCACCAGTTTTATCAGCGAAATGTTCAGCCGAAGTTCTGGACGGGCAACTTGTGTCAGCTGTGTCAAGGTCCTCTGTATAGTGGGATTGAACCCTCGCTTGCATAAGCTGTAGCTGTCGGCATTGGCTCTGGCTTCAACACGGATGCGTAAGGTAACAGCAACCCGTGCGTATAGCTCTGCAATTCTGCTCATTGATTACGCCTGCAAGGAGTTCTCAGACGGCATTCGAGCAGTGAAAGCAGTGGGTTGAGCTGAGCAAAACAGCAACGGACGCAATGGTTTGAAGTACTTTGACATCGTTAAAATTAGTGGCCCCGTTAGATTGTTACTGTGGCCCTCCTCCCATACACGACGCGTGACCACTGTGCAATACAGGTGCGTTCTACTAAGACTTACATTTGCTTTCTATTTAATTTATAAAAGCATATAATTATAACTTAAAATTGCAGACACTCGCGCTTTATTATTATTGTTCTTTTCTCTTGCTGGAATAATTGATCCATGTTGGACAGGCAGATCCAAACTGTTATTTGGATCTATTTCCCTTGATGATATTTGTCACCCATTCTTGTGAATGGATGATAGTGAAAAAACGCGATATGTCTGTAGACACGCTGCGAAGGTTTGAGACCTTCAAGTTCGGAAACTGAATGTGTCAGTGACGCCGCAGTTGGGTGAAACGTATTTCCCGTGGAAGAACCAGAAAGTAGAAACCAACAGCTTGAGGTAGTGGGTGGGTGGGTTTTTTCCAAATAAACGCCCAAGATAAAACGCAAATGTAAATCTTGGAGCCAAAATGGTTTCCACGAAACAAAATGAAGCCCCGTAAAACAAACATGAAACAAGTACATGTATAGTTCTACTAAGACTTCCATTTGCTTACTATTTAATTTATAAAAGCATATAATTATAACTTAAAATTGCAGACACTCGCGCTTTATTATTATTGTTCTTTTCTCTTGCTGGAATAATTGATCCATGTTGGACAGGCAGATCCAAACTGTTATTTGGATCTATTTCCCTTGATGATATTTGTCACCCAAGTAAAGTTATCAGGGGAAATCAATCGCCAATATACCCCCTAATGAAAGTGAATGATTTCCAGCAAGAGAAATGAGGCTCAAGGAATTGGTAACTTCCAGGGAATTTGGGTTTCCGTAGGAACTAAGCGAGGGGACGGACTATCCATCCAAAGTTCTGACAGAGGCAAACGGATCCTGTCGGACAATGAGAAACCTGTGGGACATTCGATTTCAACATTCATACGCGATAATGCATCTGCTTCTTCATTTGCATGACCAGGGACATGGTGTACATCCATCTCTATGCCGGAGAGCGCTGAAAATATACAGATTCTTTCCACAAAATAGCAAAGGGGCTTGCTGGTGCAAAACAGTTTATTGGTAGATGCTTCCGCACCTGTATTGTCACTCCAGGATGCTAATTTGATCGGCATCCTGGTGGCATGGAAATGTCTGGCGGCCAAATGCAAAATACCCAGTTGTGCAAGCGTTTCCATACAGGTAATGGCTTTCTGGAGATCGGGGTCCAGTTCAATGTTGAGCTCCAAAAAGTCCGCATGAGAATATTTTTCAGAAAACCAGCGACAGTCACCGCTCTTCGCTCGAATAAAACCTCCTATTTGAGTAGATGATCCAGCTGCACATGCATCAGCTGCGACTTCTCCTATCCAAAGATTCTTAGGTCGCATAGGTCTCAGTGGTTGCAGGTGCAAAAACCATGATTGATACAGTGAAATCATTCGAATTGTATCCGAGGATAAATTTCGTTTGTTGGAATTCGGGTCACGAATGCGCATCCAAATACGTCGATCAGACAGACGAAGTTTGGAGAGGTCATCCAAGGATTCCACTGGTTGATGTCTTACGGATATCAGTTTCCCTTGAATAGGAATTGCAGTATTTGATGGCCGAGTATGAAAAATCAAATCATCAGTGAGGCATGGTGCTACAGCAGTCCAATGATCTCTGTCGATGCTGAAGTGCGTGGCAGGAATGGCATACAAATCTTTGTAAAAATAATGCAGCCAAATGCGCATGTAAGGAAAAAGCTGTGTGACCCACATCATGATACCGATGAATTTTTCCAGGTCCTTTCTCGTGGTGCGGGAGGATTGAGAGAGTTGTTGCAAATAGCGTCGAATTTTGTCCAGTTTGTTCATAGGAAGTTCCACAAAGCCTGAAGAAAAATGGAATCGCCAACCGATCCATGATATCGTTGATGCTAATTCCAGTTTTTTCCAAGAAATTGGAATGCGACAACATAATACCAAGACACAAAGTAATGCCGCAGTGACCGGCATCATAGATTTGATTTGGTAGAACAAGTAGTCATCAACGAAGACAAGTCCACAGTGTGGGGTCCATATTGTATGGTGCATGAGGCGGAGTAGGTATCCACCTACTCGACTCCACCACGCTGCCGAAAAGGATGCTCCGAAGGGAGCTACCTTGTAAAAGTACAAGGCCCCCTCCAGCGTAAATCCGACCAATCCTCTTTCACTTTCTCTAATGACTACACATTTATGGGCTGATTTAATGTCAAGAGACATGGCCATGAAGTCATCTGTGCAACCTCTAAGAGGGTAGCTACGTACGCAGCACATCCTTTGCGGTCGGCAGCGTTGACCGCTCAGGTATATGGCACCTTGAGTTGAGGCCGCATATACTATTGTCTACAACGAGGCGTGGTGGTCTGGAATCGCTGGTAGCAACGCCAAGTTTGCCGAGTGCAACACCAACAGGAAATGCAGCTTGGGCATCAGCTAGGTCTCCATCAAATTTGTAAACCCATCCACGCGATATTTCTTCTTCGACCAGTGACCGAGTGAGTTCCAAATCGCTTTCAGCGGAGGCCCAGTTGCACATGTGTGCAGACAACAATGTTGTAGTGTCGATTGGACGATCATTGCGGGGAAAGCATTGTGATAAAGGTATGTCATTGTTGAATCCAGTACTGACGCCAGCTTGTAGTTCACCAAATAATGTGGTGTCCTTGTCACCCATGATTGTGCTCAATGCTGCCAAAATACCCAGTCGCATGGGTTGGTGTTCACGAATGGACCAGTCTGGAGTCAGCCCATGCATTCGAATGAAATGATTAAGCTCATTCATAAATGGTTGCAGTGTCTCCTCAGAAAATGGTGGGTCCGCTGATGGTCCCTGTGCCACATAGGCTAATAATTGACGATCCAACCTTTGATCCAAAATCATTTGCCGCCATTTAACCCGCAAATGGTGAAGAGAATCAGTTGCCTGCCGATTGCTTTGACTCCAGTCCGGCAGGGAGAAAAGGCCACCACCATCTTCTGAACTTTTGGGAAAGTCATCGTACCCTTTTGTGGGTAAAATTGCATTTGGAAAAGGCCAAGCTAAATCTACAGGGTGATCAGACAAAAGAGGAGCGACAATTTCTGCAAATGCTTCCGCCAAGGAGTCGGGATAACATGCTGTATCTTTGCTCAAAAAATCACCTGCTGCATTGGTGTCGTCCTGCAATGGATTCGTGGTCAGATTGCGAGTGCCGACATATGGATCCAAGTTTCTGCAGGTCTGAGAAACTTGCAGCAAACATCCAAGCTTTGTGAATGCTCCAGCCGAAAGCACATGCTGGAAGATTAATGCAAAATGCTCCAATAAGAATTAGAAATGCTTGGACCTCTGGCTCCATCCATGACATAGCTGACGGAGGTTGCTCGAGGTGCACGTGTCCTCCTGCCTGAAATACCAAAATTAAACATTGAAGACATCTGGAAAGCATTGTATGACTCTCTTGTACCTTTAAAAGATCCGCCGGTGAAATGCCCGGCACTCCATTCAGGTGGTCCGGTGTTCTCAATCGAGGAGGGCCACCTTTGCGCAATTTGAGTCTGGAGTACTGTCCACAGCTAGGGCTAGCACCAGCATAAGCGACTGAGCCACTGGCGCACAGTCTCAACAGTTGTTCATATTCAATGTCATCAAGTAAATTCATCGCTGATTGAATCAAAATACCAAAGGATAAAACACATTTGCCTCTGCTTAAGCATGCTCGAGATAATGGTCTGGTAGCCCCTGCACAGATGTCCAGAAAAATGCGATTTGTTCCCACAGCTTTGACATTGCCTAATGCACTCGCCGCCGCAAAATGCGGCACTTGTGAAATCTTCTCCTCCGGAGATGGTGTGAAACTAGGCGATGGCGGGTCTGAATTGCCAGTACCCGGAGCTACTGATGTCTGCATCTGAGATGAAACGGTGAGACCTGATGAGCTTGAAACTGCTGCTTTGGGTGCTTCCTGCATGTCAACGTCCATATGGATAGGTTTGCTGTCTTGCAAAGGGAGTCAGTGAGGAATTTGCTTACGCTCCATGGCGCCATGGCTTCCTCCGCATGCATGTCCCGCTGCCGTCGGGTATGCGCACTGGTGACTGAATTTGCAGTCCGATAGCTTGCACTTGCCAAGTTGGAAGCGCATGCATAGAGCTTTTGTGGATCCGTCTGGATTACGTGTTTCAGTCACCCATTGTGGTTTCCCTTTTTGTTTCCCTTTTCCTTTGGATTGGGTTTGCTTCCCTTTGCCTTTCTGAGAGCTGGTCGAACTGAATGGAGATGATGAGGGCCAAGATTGTGGCTTGGGCATCTTGGGGCGGAGCTGGAGCAATCCCGCCAAGTCCTGACGTACGTGCGTCAATTCATGAAGTGCATCATCCATGTTCCAATCACGATCATTCATGAGTTCGGCCATGGTACCCCAAATCTGGCGGTCTGCTGCTTGAGCTTCGATCACATTTGCTGTGCGCAAACCTGTCTCTGAGTCCACCTTCTGAGTCAAATAGTGAAGAAAACGGTGGGAGTACTGCTTGAGATTTGCTAAGTGTGCACCCCTACACATTGCAATAGCCACATTGTGCAAGTCCATGAGAGTCCTGATGGCATTCAGACCCATCCCTGAGTTGGAGACTTCCAGCGCCGGAGGCTCGTCCAGCAACAGCGAATGCAATGCTAATCCTTCCATCTTGGGTTGTTTGGAAGACCTTTGAGCTTGCAGTTCTTCAGATTTTTCCACACTCATGCGGTATTTCCATGGGATCCATGCCCAATGAGTTTTCTGGAGCTGATGGTAAACCAGCGACAATAGCCTGGTGGATGGCATTGTGGCTCCATCCAGAATTTCACTTGGGTAATTCTTCAAAAACTGCTGTTTCAGCTGCTGGATGACCTGGCTATCCAACTTAGGTGCGAACGATTCGCTCCATGAGCTGGTCGAGGTGGCGGGGTTTGCGTTTGATGCGGCATCCCCTGGTGGTGCCTTAGTATCCTTGGATACCTGAGTGGAGCAGGCTTTGAATGCAGCTCGCAACTGTGATCTCTCTAAAAGGGACAAGGCCTGTCGTCCAGCCATCATCTCATCTATTGATTTGTCAAAGTCTTGCATGTCCAAAGCGCAACATGCAAATGTAGCCAGTGTCCAGCCGTCAGCTACCAGCTGATTGGCCATCGCTGGATCCACTCCTGCTGTTTGCAGGATATCCTCCAGTTTGGAGTCCATCGCAACGCTGACGGATCAACCAAGTAAACGCAAAAAAAATAAAACTGTGAAAAGCCGTGAATGCCGCCATATAAGGAATTTGAGTATCAAATGCGGGGTGAATATAGGGATACCCATGGGGGGAACCAATAAGGTGTGAAGTGATGAAAATGAGGTGATGGGATGTTCCAATGACATGTACGTGTCTAGAACGTCACGCTGGTCTGCCACCACTGTTTTTGTTTTTTTTTTGGACCATGCTTCACAAAGGGGCTGCGGAAGGAACTGTTGAATGAAAAATCTGTTGGATAAACTGTCCATGAATGCTCCCAGATTGCGTCTGGGTTAGTTCGTCACGGTGGCCATGACTGAGCCGCTGGGCTCCCTTTTTCCCGGTCTTATGGCAGATTGGTTTGTGCCAAGATTGCAGGGGTCGCCAAATTAGCGATCAGCTTTACTGGAGGATGCCGACTGAAATCCATCCTTTTTTACATCCTGGGTGGGCACGCAGTACGTGGCCTGTAGACAATGCCAATTCATCACGAATTGAAAAGCTTTCAGGGTGAAAACGCCGGCCACATGCTGTGGTCCATTTGAACTCCGGAGGCAAGCCTTCCTCCGTTTGTGGGTTCATCACCACATGCCAAGTCTGCCGAAAAACGCCCATTGCAATTTCATCAAATGAATCCGGTATGGTTTTTGGGGTCTTCTTGGTCACCTTGACTGAAGAAGATGATGATGACTCACTGGAGTCTGACGATGATGAAGAGCTCGTGGATTGATCTTCGTCCCCCTGGTCAAAATGATCAGCCTCAAAAACTGGTGGTTTGTTGAACGCGAAGAATGACCATTTGGGTTCACCTGCCTCTTTTTTGAATTTCTCCAGAGTAAATTCCTGTTCTTGGATAGGAATCTGTCCCCCTCTTCCCAACGGGGTGTGAGGTCCCCATCCTTTCTGAACTGCTGCAATGATTTCCTCTTGCAATTGCAAGGCTCCGTTGACATCATCGCGGGAGTACAGTCGTGTACTCTGCAGGGGATCCTTGTGTTTCCCTTGTAGGCGTCTCAGCTCTGGTGCCAGTTGCAGTTGGTTGGCAAATGACAGCAACGTGCTTTTCAAACCATGCACTGTGTAATGTTGTGCCGTGATTTCCGTATTGATGGGGGATTTTCGCCATGGCAAGGATAAAAAGTATCTGCAGTAACGTAAAGCTTCTGGATAAGTCATAGGGCCCGGACAGTCCTCCTGATCCAATTGGTCCAAGCTCGGGACAATGAAGTCGATCTCATTTGGTTTCCTGCCAAACCTGAAGTATAAGGAGTCGAGCTCCTGCAGGTATCTATGAACCCAGGTAAACGATCCAGAGGACAAGAATCCTCGACATAGCAATCCGAAAGGACATCCTGACTTACATGTCTTGGTCCTATAGGACAACCCCCTCAATGAGGTCATGTTGTACGCCAGGCTGCTGAGATAAGTACGCTGTAAATCAGCAAATCTCATGCCACTCCATAACATTAGTAAAAGACTGCCCAGGCCTAAAACTTCTTGCTGTGTTGCGGAGCTTTGAAGCAGTCTCCGTTCCCATTGAATGATAATCAGCAAACTGTATGGGAGCGCTTCTCGGCGGTCCGAAATCACATGCTCTTTTGTAAATGAGGAAATGAGTGGTCCTAATGAGACCTGAAAGCATTGGATGCCAAACTGCTTGAATGCCCATCTGACACTCTTGATGCACATGCTGGGGCTGACACGTGGTTCATTCGAACGTCCCGCCAATATGATGTCTGCAAATTGAATTTCTGTCAGGCCCTCCATAGCTACACGCATGGATATGCAAACTGCATAGAACTGCATCAATGTTGACAGGTACCTGTAAATGGTGGAAGATGCAAATCCATCCAAAATGCGTTGGCAATGTTCATCAAACTGGGCACTTGTGGATAATTGTTGAAGCATAGGTGATAAACCCAAAAATGCAGAGACGAACTGAGGCCAGATCGATTGTACTGCTGGACAAGTGCTGCACGCATTCCCTCTGGATGTTTGCAGTAAGCGTCTTTGTTTTGGTCCTTTGGTTTGCAAGTTTAATTTCCTAGTTGAACGACTGGGCAACTTTGTTGTGTCGCTCTGCATTGGTGAAACTGTCATGCTATCTGATGATGCACTCAATCGCAATGGTGGCCCAGATGATGGCCTGTATCCACTCCGCATCTGAGGTGCTGGCAACGGTATGCGGTGTGTCGGCACTGGTGCCGATGTCACCGGCACTGATGTCGGTGTTGGACGCTGCAAAGGTTCAGCATATTGTAACTGTGACACATCCACAAACATGGCATGTGAAACATCACCAAAAGTAGCTTGAGAATTGTTTTGGGAAATCAACTGCATCGGTGCCCTAATCCTGGGTCTAACATGGCTGTCCGGACGTTGCAAAGGTCGAGACTTTGGAGCCGCTGGCAAAAGGTCCCCTGAAGTCGTCCTCGAAGATGTCGCCAATGAAGAAACCTGAAATGGGGATCGGGTGTGAGACGTCCCATCATGGTCATGGCTGCCCTCTGTTATCAGGTCCCAGTCATCACAATGCATCGGTCCAATCTTCTGGAAAAGAATCGGATGAGGCAGCTGGTGATGCTGCCGGTGTCAAGGCTTCCGCCACTGATGGGGTGTCCACCCGTCTGAAAATGCTGGTCCAAAAACGCAAAAAAGCTGAAGACAATGAAAAACGCACAATATCCTCTGTAAATGCACCAGATGAATCAGTCAAAAATGACAAAATGCCAGTGAAAAGATGTCGATGTTGAGGTGCAGCAAAAACCTGGTACAAACGTTCTGAGGGCCCGATGAGTCCACGCCGAGGATTTCGAACCAGCATTGCCCGACGCCAGCCGGGAGATGTGACTAGGATAATGCAAAATAAAAGTTGGACATGAAGTCTACTTGGGTAAGTGACCAATAAAAAAGAGGTGCGGCCACTGTCTGAAAATTTGAAAGCCTGCTGTATGTTGTTGTTGGTATTTCTTTGTTTGTTTTTTTTCCAAATAAACGCCCAAGATAAAACGCAAATGTAAATCTTGGAGCCAAAATGGTTTCCACGAAACAAAATGAAGCCCCGTAAAACAAACATGAAACAAGTACATGTATATGTCACCATGGGGTCCCCATGGTTGACTGGTGCTTAGTTGACCTTGGACACCCCCTTTACCTTGGGCAACTGACTTTGCAGGCTTGCCAGAGCAATTAGCGGGTGGGAGGGAGAACCGTGGGTACCCCACGTTAACCGTTTGCGATTACTGGAACTGCAGGCATTCCGGCGCTGGGGTGTTCACGGCTGCCGGTGCTACTGGCTGCTGTTTGAAGGAGATGGGTCACCACTTCCTGCTGGCTTGATCATTTGTGCAATAAGTGGATGACTTTGCTTTGCGAGCAGAATCTTGGTCATTTCTTGAGTGAAAGCTGCAGGGTCGTCCACTAATGCCTTGGCGTCCGCGAGTGGCCTGTCAAGGACAATGGCAATAAGCATTTCGCCGCCATCTTTTTGGATGAGGGCCGGTCGGCCGGCTTGCATCTGTGTAAGGATCGCAACTGCCTTGTTTTCGCACAGGGTGCGTTCCCATCCTAGGGCTCTTTGTGCCAAGGTGCCAGTTTGTGGTGGGACATTTTGGGCTGCTGGCGTGCGAAAATTCAGGCTTACAACCACTAGCCGCGTCGCTCGCGAACGCCAATCCTACGCGTTGGGGTCCGAGCCTAAGCGGCGATGCCGATGAATAAACTTGCAAACACACGCAAGTCAAAAACCCACAAATTCTCACTTGACCTCGCTCTCACCTTTTTCTCGCAACACACGAAAAGACAGGAAAGTGTCTTAGGCTGTCTGCTAGCCTCTGTGCCGTGTTGTCCTTGTCTCTTTTATTCTGTCGTGCAACATGCTTGAACCATTGAGCGCATGCAGCATGCACTTCACTTCCAGAGTAACATATTCCAAATTCCAGCTGAAGCAAAAACATCCCAAACTCATGCATTTGCACATGTTGCAAATGCATCTTCCAGTCGCATTGCAAAACGCCAGTCCAGAAAAATAAACGTTCTCCACAAAAACCATCTCAACCATGTTCAAAACGTTGACATGCAAAACCTGTTGAAATAAAGTGCAGTTTGGAAGTTGTTGTTGTCGAGCAAATACATCATGCGAGGGAAAACAAATTCCAAACGATTTCCAAAAACATCATCCTCACCGTCAACGTCCCAAAAACACATTCTTGAAAAATGTTGTTCTCCATGAAAACGTTCTCAACCGTCAACGAAACTTGTCCAGACATGATGGCATCATGCAGCTTTCCAGAAAACACCAAAAACAACGATTTGTACCTCGTCCGTAGGCGAGACTTGGCGAAAACAAATCTTATCACATCAGCCAGCTATTTGGATACAAATTCCAGAGTAAAATGCAGCATGCATTCCAGTCCAAACATAGTCACAGCACACCGGGTATATCCATATACTTTCATACCCCCTCTTGCTGTGACGTTGCAAGAATACATTGACCATGCAGTATGTATCAGCTTGTCCAGAAAGTTCACCTCAAAAGGGTATAGAATCCAGACCGTTGCATCAAAAATACGTATGAAGTACTGTTGAATTCAATCAGATTGCCAGCCCGATCCCGTTCCAGTTGCAGTAAACTCTAAAAACCTCGTTATAGACAGTGCCGCGTGCAGTGATTGCATTGAATTGTATCCTCTCGAATTGCAATGTATATCCAAAAAAAATCACTCCAGCAAAACCAGAAGTCCAGAATTTCAGACTGACATAGATCTGACAGAGATACATTGATTTATGCAGTCATCGCTGCATCATCTTGCAAAAAAAATTATCAGCATGCACATGGAAACACCAGGCTAGGGCTTCTTGTCGAAGTCCACACTCATCAACTCCCTACGGTACGCCGTCGTTGCATACAAAAACACATCCACTCTCATCTTCTTGAGGAAAGCGGCAAGATCTGGAGCTTGCGACTTGGGCGTAGCCGTGATCTTGGGCGTATAGTGTGCCAAAATCCATTTTGCATATTGCCCGGCCTCATCATCGTGGTTGAAGACCTTCAGAATGAATTCATGGTAGGACATTTCTTTGTCCCTCCACTTCTTCAGCTTGATCTTCGTGCTGGCCCACGACTTGATGCCTTGCACATGCACTGGATAAGGCACAGCTGGGTCCATGTCACTGGACTGATAGCTAGGGTACCAACTCTTGTCATTCCAATCCGTTGCATTATGCTGAATTGTGGTTGGAATTCCCCATAGGTGATTTGGGAACCACGGCGGTGAGACATCTGCAGGAATATATTCAAAGCCAAAGAGTTCGTCTTCATCCTCAAAGACATCTCGATTCCTCTTAAAGCTTTCATCCATGCGTCCACCAGTGCCGTCCCCATCAGCTTCTTCCGGTACCTCTTCAATCTTGGGAGTCGAATTCCTGGCTGCTTTGTTGGGCCCGCTTGCTTTGGAATAGGCAGCTGTTTCGCTGCTGAATTCTCTGGTGCAGTAGGAGCAGAAGCCTTTGCTGGTGGAAACACTGCTTCTGTCCCCATAGCGGCAGCTGAATGTTCTGGAAACCCAGACTTAGGCATTGCAGTGGCAGCAGGTGGAAGATTAATTGGCGGTGTGCCTTGCTGAACATTCCCAAAGATCTGCAAAACAGGCGGATCAGCCTTCGGTGCCGTAGTTGGAATTGCGGCCCACGGGTCATCGTCAGGGTCATAGTTCATCTTGGGTGGTCGCCCAGACGATGCAGGCGGATTCGCACTCTTTGGAGGCGGTCCAGTTCCCTTCCATCCTGGCCATTGTCCTGCGGCCTTCTGTGCATTCCATTCAGCCTGACGCGGGTCAGGAGCATGCTTATGTTCTAATTGGTGCAAAGACAGAGTCTGTGTCATCATCTGGTTGCGCTCTGCCTTGCGCATCAATTCCCGCAAAAGCTCCATTTCCACTCCAGTCATATCGGTCCCAGGGTAGCATTCCATGCCAGCTGAATTCGGCGGTGGTGGAGGTCGATTGGCCATGGCTCTAAGGCGCAATTAGGCGATTAATTACTGAAACTGTTTCAACCCTCACACACACCCGAAAAAGAAAAGAGTTCGGCCAAGCACTGAACCTGAGAGGTTTCAACTGTCGTGTCACCTGAAGTTTTCCTTTCAGACATCTTTGATGTCGCGCGTCAGAACATGTGTTGTGACATCTCTGCAGTGAATCCCCTCTCCGTGCTTGAACGCAAAACCAAAATTAACATCAACTGTTCTGTGCTTCACAAGACTGCTGTGTTTTACATCAACTGCCGTCTGTTTCGTTTGTTTCACATCAAGTGAACATCAAAAAAACTTTGCAAACGACATGCACTCCCAAAAGACTGTGCTTCACATCAACTGCCGTTTGTCTTGTTTGCGTTTGACATCAACTGCAGTGTTCCACAAGACTGCCGTGCTTCACATCAACTGCCGTTTGTTTGTTTGTTTGTTTAAATTTGGTTGAAATAAAGCACATGCCAAAAACGCAAATAAAGTTGTTCCATGCAGGTTTGAAAATAACACGCAAAAACGTGCAAACATTCCCAAACCTACAGTTACAAATCTAGAAAACATCTCCAGCATACCTGTCCCCTTCTTAAAGTGTGCGCTGTCCGGAGACAGGACATGCCAAAAAAAACTTCTGTTTCGTTTGTTTGCATGAATTCCTATGGAAGTTCATGCCTTAGCTTCTCGAAAAGTCATGCTGCTCGGCGTGCGGCTCTCACAGCCGCTAAGATTCCCTTAGCAAGTTCCTTGGTATAGGATCCTGTTCGGACCCAATTGACATCCATTACGCCAGCATGCTTTTCACATGTGCACGATCCAAAACGCTTTGTCAACACGTTGCAAAAACCTGAAAACGAGCTTCGAAAAATCAAACACTTTCCAACAGGCAAACCGTTGTCTGCTTTGCATCCGGTTTGGCAAAGAAACACTTCCGATTCAAATTCTAAACCACAGTGCTTCAAAACATGCTTGGTTTCATCTCTCTTCCAAATGTTATTGTTCCTTGGGAGCTCAAACGATCTCGAATTCCCCAGAGTCAAATACTTAGGCACAGCTTTCATGATGCCTTCCCATGCAACATCGGCTTCACTCAAACCTCCAGTTCCAAAATTCTTTAACGGTGAGCCTGAGCTACATGGCGTAGAGGCATGCACATGAATCCAGCGATACCCAAGTTGAGCTTGGACCTCTACAAACTGCTTCACTCGTGCAAACATTGCATCGGTCTCAACCTCTTTCACAACTCCAACATAGGGCATTCGAGCAACTCGACATGCATCTCGAAGAGCTGAATTCGTGCCACAGCACACTTCGACAAATGCAATTTCTTGTTTCCCAGAAACAACATCATTGACGAGCAACATATCATTGACTGATCGAAGATCCCTGGCAGGCACCTCCACGGCTTCAAAACCTAAGCTTGCACGATGACGTAGGAAGTCTTTCGTGCTCAGGCACTTTGTGAACAGGTCAGCAACATTCTCAGTTCCTGCTCGGTGCTCGATCTCAAGTTCTCCAGAAGCCATTTTGGATTTCATCCATGCCAAACGAATCTCCACATGCCTGCTCCTCTTAGGAATATCCTGGCCCACAAGCAATTGCAATGCAGAAGAGCTATCAGATTCAAGCAAAATCTTCGGCACACTCTTCGGTTGCATCTCTCCCAAACCAACATAGACCCTCTGACAGAATTGGCTGAAAGCCACACTTTCTTGAGATACAGCTTGCAGTGCATAGAGCTCGGCTTCGCAAGACGAAAGTGAAACTGACTGTTGTTGGCGTGCAATGGATCGCACAAGTCCACCTTCGCAGAAAACCACACCACCTGTAATCCCCTTTCTGCCATTGAATCTATATGGTGCAAAGGAAGCATCTGAAAAAGAATGCAGAATGCAATGTCGTGCAGCTCCAATCATAAGTTCCTCATACTTTGGCGATGGAAGCCGCAGACAAGTTCCCACATCTCCATGCAAAAAACGTAGCAAAGCTTTGATTGCCATTTCAGTACCATGCGTAGGAGCAGCTTGCTGTGAGCCTATCAGGCTAAGAAACAACTTCAGATCATGCCGTGACTGTGCCATCCATAACAGCTTGCCAAGTGCTCTCCGAAACCTCGAGTAAGCTGCAGCCGACAACGGCTGTTGCATGCTTTTGTCCGTCAAGGCTCTTTCAAGCACTGCTGCAACATCAGGCACGGTGTTAGATCCCTTGTTCACACTGAATTCCACAAAGGTTGTGTCCAGAAACTTCGGGTCAACACCAATCGACAATGAATCATCCGTTGCTCCTCGTTGAATTCTTCTCCCAATAAAAGTCAGTGCACCTCCACCTTGCTCGGCGGGTAGGATCACGCCAGTCTCTTTCAACGGGACTGCTTTCCCAATTGCTTTCTCAACCAGCTTCTCACTACGTGCAGTTTGACAACAAAGAAGAAGATCATCCACATAGGCTACCAACAATGCAGTTTCTCCATGCACAATACCCTGGTAAATGCAAGGTTCAACTTCATCCGAAACAAGGCCAACTCCTCGAATGGAGTCACTGAGTAAATTCAACCAATGCAGTGACGCATCTCGAAGACCATTCAGCGCCTTGTAGAGCAAGAGATATGCAGGAGAACCATCCATCATAGAGACAGATAACGGTAGCTTGAGGACGATGACAAGACCACGAGGTAGAGGAGAATGCATGAATGCGTGTGAGACATCAAGACCTTTAAGTCGCAGAGCTCGTCTCGAAGCCAGTGACAACACGAAATGCAAGCCCTCAATGCTCGGAGTGGGGCTAGAAATTCCTAATTTTCGTGCAGAGACACCTTTGTTGATGTCTTTGGCTACGATCCTAACTCTGACCCTTGTCTCACTCTTGTATGCTGACACCCAACGGCTTGGGATCACACGCATGTTCGGGTTCTTCTTCTTCAATGCATCCACCTCTGCTTGGCCTATCACCTTTCCCGCTCCACATTTCTCCAAATTAGCAATCTCTTCCTTCATGCCTTCAAAGCCTAGATCAGCATTAAGTTGCATTAACGAGCTGTCATCAATCACCTCATCGGGCTTCCACACCAAAACATTAGTACCACCTAGCTTCACCTTCACGCAAGTATGGTCACGTTCTGGCATGAACTTGATTGAATTCAACTCATCATCAAACAACTCGGGGCTTGTTGCAATAGCCCGCTCTGGTCCAGCTTCCAGGCTCCACAAAACTGGTCCTACTGATTGGCATGCATCATCCATTAAAAGCAAATCTAGAGTCATAGGTTGCCCGGAGGCTCTTTCACGCTCCATCTCTGCTTCTAATTCTTCTACTGGTTGCTCAGCTTCTCTTTTAGTTCCTCCAGTCTCTTCCACATCCATCTCAACCTGACCTTCTGTCGTACCGCCAGCCGGAGCTGGGTCTTGCTCATTCTCAACCTCCATATCCTCAAAATGCACTTGCAACCTTTCCCTACTCACCTCAACACTCTCTGGACTACCCACTGCAACACTTGGTGAATTCTCAGCATCAAATGCCGCTCTTCTCCGCTTGCAGTCGGCATTGTGCCGAATTCCAGGGGCTACCATTCCAGAGTCACATGCTGGGCATCTTGGTGTTTTGGGAAAAACTCTAACTTCAGGCATAGAGTCTGCTGGTGAAGTCGCAGGCGAAGTTGGGACAACTGAAGGTGACTTAGACACAACAGCGGGTGTCTTTGGTTCTGCTCTCGCTGTTGCCGGTGTTGGCAAAGGTGGTTGATGGGCAATTTTGATACCAGTGGAACGTTTCGGCACAGGAGTTTCACTTGGTCGCTTCTTTGGCATTGGCCTCGCAGTGTTGTCAGGTTCCTTCATTTCCCTAACAAGTTCACTGGGGGCTCCATCTGGGTATTCAACGATATCATCACGTGCATCGCGCGGTTGTCGCGGTGGTTCAAGTGGGGGCCTATCACCTACTGAACGTGCAGGTGTTGGTGCAATTGCTGCTGGGGGCGCGTTTGGAGGCGCTTGCATATGCACATCTTGACTCTCCACAACTTGAACATCTGCACCTTCAACTTCCACAAACAATTGGTCACCTATCATGTGTTTCCATGCAATGGGTGTGATTGGTCTCACATTCCGTGCAACAAAACGTTTCAAAACCAACTCTCCATCAATTCGCAATGCACCCTGAACAACAGGACCTGTGTCTAAACCTGAATGCACAAAACATGCTTCAATGCTTCTCGTTTCGTTTGGTGACTGTGCACGAAGACTGTCTGGCAATTCAGCTAACACTGTTGAACCGAACATTGCAAAACTTGGTTTTGATAACTTCCGTTGCGTTGAGTATTCAAGAGGAGAAAAATCTGACCCATGTGCATTTGAAAAATGATTGTGACTCAATGCAATATACGTGCAAACATCTGACAAACCACGTGCAGAAAAGTTCACATCAGCACCACCATCATTCATCTCAGCTCGAAGAACAGCCAATGACTCCTTCAACCTTCTGACTGCTCGCTCGGCTCCACCATTGGATTGGTGTTGCTGAGGGCGTGCACGACGCACCATAAATGTGTACTTCTCCGAACTTGTCCCTACCAGTTCTGAAACCGCTCTTTCTGCATCCGTATGCAACACCACTGAACTTGTTGAAGATGATAACCCAAAGTGGTCTAACCATTTGCAGACCTGGCCTTTGACCTTCCTTGCATCAGTGGCTGTTGTAACTACGAATCCTATGCAGTTAGCAGCTAATTCCGTAAGGACTAAGATTTTTATGGTATTCTCTAACTCTTCATTCACAACTTCTCCACGTGTCGTTAAGAATGCAAAGTCCGCCTGGATCTCAGTCTCCAACGAACCCTCCTTTCTCCTTCTGTGATGAAAAGTAGATTTCCCACGCGCACAGATCGTGCACCTGGGGTCATACGGAACGTGTCCTTGAAGACGATGTCGCTCTAAGTCAGATGCAGCCGCACGTGAAAGTGGATTTAAACTGTTGCTACTTGCAGCAAAAATTTCTGGAATAGGATGAGGAAGCTCCAACCCTTGGAAACAGTCAATTGGGATTCTGAAGACCATGCTGGTTCTAATTTGATCCATGGGCACCCTGCATAGTAAATGCAACCCTCAACTGTCCTACCAGTTTTCACATCTTTGACATGGAACCCATCAGGTCCTTGATTGAATTCCCAACCACATTCACACAACGTCGTCGTAGACATGATGTTGTGACTAATTCCACCTACCAAACATTTCAACTTGGCAGATTTGTAGTCAGGTACCCAATCCTTGTCCCTACCAGTGCGAAAACCGACCCAAACAGTGATTGTTGCAGTACCGTCGATGTCAACCTTACTTCCATTGGCAGCACGAAATTGCTCATGTTTCATGTCAGCTACCCATGCACCATATGCATTCACGGAAGAGGTTGCCATGACAGTGGCAGATGCACCTGAATCCAGTAACCACCAAAACTCTGACTGTCCATCATTCCAGAATTCTGACAAAAGTGGATCCAAAACTGGCATGTACCTACGGAGTTCATGCGAAACTGAAACAGTGTCATGCACATTCAAAAACGTTGAGGTTGCAGTTCTGTTTAAAACAACTCTGCTGTTGACATCGGAAACCAACCCTTGGGAAAACTCTGCAGCATCACCTGTGGAACCTTCACCTTGCAAACCTAAAAACCATGGTTCATGCAGATTTGGAGGTGTCGTGCAACTGGATTCTTGTTGAAGAAGTCCACAGAGGAATCCTGAGTCCTCAGTTCCTGCACCACAACCAAACCAGCCAAAGTTGAGATCCCACAAACAGTGGCGTTCGTCACTGTCTTCATCACTGCTGCTAAAATCAATTTCATCACCCAAATTCCCAGGTTGATCAAAAACAACTGAACATGCATCTGTTTCAGCAAAAACGAGTTCTGGATCATCAAAAAACTGTGCAGGCAAAATTTCTGAAAACGGTGGCAAACTCTCGAAGAGATGTGTCATCTTCTGCAACATCTGTTGGTGTCTGTCCATCGCTCTTCCTAACTGCCAATCCTGAAACTCACAGTTGTCACATTGGCACATAGGTGGCCCTACATTAAAAGGACATGACAAACCACTTGCAGAAACCACGCAAACACTATCTCCCCAAGAGCTATGACTGTTACTGCTGCCAAGCTCATCCATTGCTTCTTGCAAAACTAAACCGGTGGAAATTTCCCCAAAAATTCTTCCAATTAAGGGGCTCAAAACCAATGACTGAATTTCACTGTTCTCGGGTCGCTGACTACTGCTTGCATATTCTTGCTGGGATTCTTGACCAGTCCAGGTCCAATCCTCTGTCCATTGCCCCGTCAGTCCAGTCAGCTGTCCAACCCTCATTCCAGTCACTCCAGGTTTCATTCCACACCTGTGACGCTTGCAGCCACGTTTGGTCACTCCACCATGACCCATCATCTTGATACCATTCATCCATACCATCGGTTTCTTCTGCATAACCGAGTTCATTCATTTTTCCTTTCTTTCCAAAACCTTTACCTTTTGCCTTGCCTTTGCTCTTTCCTTTTGTCTTTCCTTTGCCTTTGATCACCCCTTTCCCGTCGCCCTTGCCCTTTACACTCTTGTCTGGGCAGTTGGCCGAGATGTGACCAAATTTCTGGCACTTGAAACAACGCACTTTTGTCAAATCAGCATCACACATGCTTGCACCATGCTTCCTACTCCCGCATTTCGTGCACCTATGCCCTGAGTTTCCTACTGCATCCAAATTCCAATCCCCATTACCATCGCCTGTCCTCCATCACTTGAGCCCAGTCAAACCTTCCAAGAAACGGAAAACGCGAACGCGGCCTACGCAACCGAACCTAACAGGGGGAAAGCCCTAAATAAACAAAACCCTAAAACCAAAACCAGCTAAACTAAAACTACCACCAACAGAAATGACATGACATGTAAATTGCAGTTGCTCAGTGAAAATTGAAATGCGGTGAATCAGTCAGCCACCCTTTTTTATCGCGTGGATTTGGAACTGAATCCCTGAACTGATCCTTCAGGTTGGTGGTGATATTCACCTGCATATATATTTTGGCCTCATGTCAGGCTCTGAGTAAACTTTGCGCCCCCTCAAGTCAAATCTTTAGAGGAGGAAATAAGAGCTCGATGAATGAAAACCAGAGAGCGGTGGCACCACGAAATCAGTGAGTCCAAGTGTGTCCGTGCCAGGGCCACAATAGCAGGGTGATAGAAAGACCCTGTCTCTTCAAAATAGTCTTCTCGTTCATCCAGGAAATGTCGAAGTGTCCAAGCCTTCTGATGTAAAAGGATCAGGGTGGCATAAAGGTGGAGCATTTGAAATAACGGTGTCATTGTCAAATGAAAGGAGCCACCAGAAACAACTCGCGCTGCCCGCAACGAAAGAGAGGGCAGAAGCACTCAGAATATGAAATACTGAAAGACGATGCTGTTGTCGTCGGCAAAGGTCAGAATAAACAATGAAGCCCCGTGGACTCGTAGAGAGCATATAAATCACCTCAATTCCCAGGGTTTTGGGAGGGCGGGTGCTCAAAATTTCTCTAGCCCTTGAACCTTCAAGCAACACGTAACAAATTGGAGTGATCAGCGCAACTCTTCGAATGACATCAGACTGAATCTCCCTCAGCGTTTTTTTAACAACAATGGGAAATCAAAAGGTAAACAGAAACCGAATAACGCGTGAACATATTTGCGACTGAAGCAACCAACTGAAACGGCTCACACTCACACCAGTGTTCTCCTCCTTTTTTTTTTAAACGCTGAACCTGGAAGCTCAACCTATTACACCTTTAAACTCACACCCAGAAGAAAGCAACGCGGAGGAGAGGACACGCCAGCAGGAGGCAGCGAGCAGAGCAGAGGGAGCAAGCAGGAATCTAGAGACCGAGGGGCGAGATCCCCGCCCAAGCCCCCCAGAGGGCCAAGCGACTTCAAACAGTCCCCACGGTGAACCGTGAAGGCCTGTCCTCCATCACTTGAGCCCAGTCAAAACTTCCAAGAAACGGAAAACGCGAACGCGGCCTACGCAACCGAACCTAACAGGGGGAAAGCCCTAAATAAACAAAACCCTAAAACCAAAACCAGCTAAACTAAAACTACCACCAACAGAAATGACATGACACGTAAATTGCAGTTGCTCAGTGAAAATTGAAATGCGGTGAATCAGTCAGCCACCCTTTTTTATCGCGTGGATTTGGAACTGAATCCCTGAACTGATCCTTCAGGCTGGTGGTGATATTCACCTGCATATATATTTTGGCCTCATGTCAGGCTCTGAGTAAACTTTGCGCCCCCCCCGTAGCGAGGGGCCTGACACTGAAACTGACCCTCACCACTGAGTTTTCTCAAACTTCGCACTTCCAACATGTTTTGCAAACTTCCTCAACGCGTCCTTGTCCATGAACTCATGTCTCGCTTCCCAAAGCTCGCGCAGCAGGCTAAAATCGAAATCTTCCCACTTGCACTCCAAACGCAGTTTCGTTTCCACCTGGCTGAAGTCCTCATTGGTAAGCTTGTCAGCTAGATCGTTTTCGGCACGGGGACGCCATCGCAGCTCCAGCCGCATCCCCCAACGCATGAGCATGTGCGTCAACTGCATGTTGATCAAAGCCAGTGGAAACTTAGTAGAACTTCCCTTCTGGAGAAGGGCCTCATTCGATTGGTTGTCCGTGCCTGCTGCCAAGTAAACTGGAACGGTCATTCTTTCTCTCCCTTCTCCATAGTTGAACAAAACAAGTGCCACGGTGGTGGCCAGCAACTCCGCCGGCGCTGAAGCCCAGCTGCTCTCTCCATCAGGCTTGAACAGGTACGGCGCCTGTTCGGGCTCCAAACGAAGTGAAAACCAGCGGCCCGTAGCCAGGTGGTGCCCACCCAAAACGACAACCCCTTGAGCACACTTCGCATCTGTCCTAAACTGTTCTTCCAGCAAACGGATGGGCCTATGGCATGAATACATAAAACTGCAGTCTGCAAGCTGCCTGGAAATGAATTTGAGAACCAGGACCACCATGCGCGGTGCCGTGGCGACCGTTCCTTTGGCCAGAGCGGCTGCCCAGCTATACAAGGGTGCCAGGTGCGCCTTCAGCCAGACCAGGACTCGAGCAAGGAAAGCGAGTCTCCCAAGGAATTCCCCAAAGCGGCGCATGTGCACTGTGTAGCGTGCTTCCTCCATCTCCTTTATGAAATTCAGCAACCAAAGGCCTCGCTTGGCCGTCACTCCCATCTTGCAACGTCCATAGTCCAGCTGAAAACCCACAAACGTTACTTCTATCTATCCCCCCTGCGAACTTCGCATACTGGAAAGGGGTGCCCAAAGCCTCATAGGCTGCCAGCATCATCCACAAGGTCAGAAACTTGCGTTCCCCGAAAACCACAACATGCAAATCATCTACGTAGATGAGCTGGTAGTTGCATTCAGTCCCCATAGCATTGCCCACCAGCCTTCCAACTGTTCCCATGAGCCGCGTCCACCAATAGGAGGCGCTTGAAACGCCAAAGGTTCCCACCTTGTTGACCCAGATGGTGTCGGATGTCGAAGAAGCTTTGCAGCAAATGAGAGGGTGATCCCTGCTCCGCAATTTCACCAGCCTATGCGCCGACTTGATATCAGCTGAAATGGAAAACCTGGCTTCTCTGGTCTCGGTTACCTCCCGTATGACACCGCGTCTAACACCGCAAGCTGGACGATTCGGACTATATCCCCATGTCAGAAAACTATAAGTCGGCGGAGCTGGTAGCAGAGGAGTCGGAGAACAAATTTAGAGAAGAAGAAAGGCTGGGGAGGATGTACCCGACCACGCTGGCGGCCTTGAAAGCGAAACACCCTGACCGGGAAGTGCTGGTGGCTTCCATGGGGGCCATACAAAAACCCAACGGCGACATCCGTCCCATACACGATGCCACCCACCATGTTCAGCTCAACAACAGGATAGTTATCAGAGACCTTCCGGCCCAGGGTATTGTAATTGGTCTCTGAAAACTATCCTGTTGTTGAGCTGAACATGGTGGGTGGCATCGTGTATGGGACGGATGTCGCCGTTGGGTTTTTGTATGGCCCCCATGGAAGCCACCAGCACTTCCCGGTCAGGGTGTTTCGCTTTCAAGGCCGCCAGCGTGGTCGGGTACATCCTCCCCAGCCTTTCTTCTTCTCTAAATTTGTTCTCCAACTCCTCTGCTACCAGCTCCGCCGACTTATAGTTTTCTGAAAAGGGGATATAGTCCGAATCGTCCAGCTTGCGGTGTTTCTCCTTTGGTGGAAACACAGCAGGAACCCTAGGCAGCGGTTCATCTAGTCCAACTGGCACGCCCGTTGCAAACGACTCTCTGTCTTGTACCAGCACCTGGTAGTCAGGGTCCTCCATAACTTCTAGCGTTTGTGCCAAAAGGTGCAGGAAGAAAGGTTGGCCCTCCGTGAGCTCCATGGCGCTGGAGGGGGATGGCAAAAGTTGGGCCCATCTCTCCCTAAGTTTCTGCAACGCACTTTCTGAAAACGGTGAACCCTGGAGCCTCCCCAAAGCCAAGTGAAATGCTTCCTTCCTTAGGTCGCCGATCTGCGACACCACAAACTCCTGCAGGGGCTCTTTCAACTTTCGTCCCATCTGTTGTGCCTCCATGCTAAGGTATGCCCCTCTATCCTCTGGGCGCCAGCGATTTGCAGAGCAAAGACCAAACCCATCAACGAATGGTTTGGATCGTCCGCCCCATTCCACTACTAAAGGCTTTCCTCTATTGCGAGCCTCTTCTGGCCCTTCTCGAGCTGGAGACGCGTCTTCCCCAGCTTCTGGTCTCTGGGTGTTGGTGTCTGAGTCGTCCGGTTGGTCCAGACTATCTGTGGTGACTGTAGATGTTGCTCCAGCTGCAACTGTAGTGGTTGTAGTTGTCGGCTCAGCCTCTGTGATGGGCCCAGCATGTAGGCCGAGTGAAGAGGTCCTTACGCTCCCCACCCGGCTGGCGATGAGCTCGGCTAGGTATTTGCAAAGCGCCGGAGGGTAGGCAGCAGATCCCTCGGTGGCCCACTTCCCGCTGGGTAGTTGGCCCAAAAGGCGCTTGGCATGTGTGGAGTGTCCACAAAACGTAGGCAAGGGGCCCAAGTATTGTCTTTCTTTGTCGAAAACTGGCCACGTGGCATGTGGTAGGTCTTGGCAAGGCTTGAGTGTAGAAAGAAACCTGGTTGGCTTGGGCGATGGCGCGTCAAAATGACACTGGAAAACTGCCCAAGTCGTGGCTTTTGTGGCTTGCTGTAGCTCTTGCATAGTTTCCCACTGCCAAATACTAGCTGGCCATTCACCATGGCATGCCCCCAAATCTTCGGGATGCTCGATCAGAAAATCTGCATTGCATTGAAAGCATTTGTGTGCAGTGGCGATGGTCTGGTCCACCAAATAGTTGTGATCTTGTGCCAGCTGCAAATTTGAACCTGTAAGCCAAGGAAACCCTCGAGGCCAGTTAAAATTGCGTAGTGGCCGTGGGCCAGGCGAGGTTTTCCAGTTGAAACGGACCCTGCTAAAGGTATTGCAGGGCGGTGACATAACCACCACGTCCCATAATCCAGCTTCTAATTCCTGAAAAATTTTGTCCCAAAGTTGACTGTTTAACAGATCATCTGAGGCCTGTCGTTCCACATCGACCTCCGTAACATGCAAAGAAAATTCGTGCTCCAAGCCAAACTCCAGGCTGTCATTCAGTTTTGCTGCTACCCTTTGGAAGATCTTTGCAACGATCATGTTCCCGGGCGGCGTGTTCACCATAACATCCTTTGATACGACAGATGTGTAGTCTGCCGCACCGGCCCGGACAGCCTTGGCTGTTAAAGGCAAAGCATATTTCACGTCCGTCCGGAGAGTGGGTGACAAGTTGGTGGTCCCCGTGTTTTCCTTTCGACTTGCCTGATGCTTTTCCTTTTCCTTTGTCAAATTTGCCTCGCACTTTGCCAAACCCCTTCGACTTGCCCTTCTTGCTGTCGTAGGTGTTGTTGAAGGAGCGCTGACCACCATGTCGATTTGGGTCGTGGTTGGTCAGAGCCAAAGGGGTGGTAAAGTATGACTCCTTGAGCTCAGCATCCTTTGTAACGGCCTCCAAGGCCTCTGCCAATGTTTTCTCCCCTTTGTTGACCAGTTTGATGGCTTCTCGCCGCAAACGGTGCTCAAATTGCAGCACCAGGGCAAAGGGTGGACGCAGTGGCTGCTGCTGTCCATCAATAGGCACTTTGATACCATGTACCTTTTCTCCAAGCACGAACTCTACAAAGCGATTGAAGTCCTCCATCTTCAAACCTGCCAAGAAGTGCTTCGACTTGAACTTCGAAGACATACACAGCCATGTTGTGGCCTCCAATTTCATCAACCTCCGGTACTCTTCTGTGCTTTCTGGAAGCCGGCCTTTGGATTTTGTTTTGGTGATCCTCACATGGCCTGTGCTATCCAGTGATGTCTGCAGAGCTGATGTGTTACGGTCAGCTTTGGAAGACACTTCATCCAGGCTTGCTGCTGTACATTCTCCATTTTCGCATTCTTCAACCTTCAAAGCAAGGTATTCCGCACTGGGTGTCTCGTGGTCGGAGAGGTGGCCTAAGACCTTTTCGACTGCCTTAAGCATTGCCAATCTCTCACTGTGTTGAAGGTGACGGGGGACCCCAAGAACCTTGCTCTCGGCTTGGATCTCTTTCTCTTTGGTGTACAGCTCTTTTCCTGCATTCCAAGCTGCAACCACCTGCGCTACTTGTGCCCGCAGCGCTGGGCCTCTTGCTGGGTCCAAGTTGAAGTCGGCTTGGACTGCAGTCCGCACATCTGCGGAGCTTTCTCCTATGGCTGTAAAGCCCCTCAGCGACTTGTAGTGCTGGGCCATCTCATACTGAAGCGCTAACGGGATTTCGGCATCATCCCAAACGTACTGCAGATCAGAAGTGACGTTGCTTCGCAAGTATTCCCTGCGATCATCATCCGTCACTGCCATCGCTGAGTCTGAAGCTAAAGCTGAATTGTTTTGTATTGTTTCCTGTCTTTTAAAACTCCCATGTGTGAAGAGGAGGATGGAGAGTGCCGAGGACGCAGGACAAACCACGCAAACAAACAAAATGAAACATGAAACATGCCACATATTGAAGTTCTGTAACCATCTCAATCTCTGAGCCTCAACAACGAAAATAAATAAGCTGGAATCCCAAATCAATTCTCCAAACCGTTCTTTCTCTGTGTCTTTGGACCGTCATGACTGAAACTTTCCTTTGTGCTCTGAAATCAAATGTGTGAAGAGGAGATGGGGAGAGTGCCGAGGACGCGGGACAAACGAATCACCAACTAACCCGATGCATTTTCACTGAAACGTCTACGATCTGTTGATCGCTTTGCAACTGCCATTGCGCTCGTTTAGCGCCAGCGCCCTATTGCCACTATTCTGTGAATGTGGCAGACATGAAACTTAAACTGCAAATGCAAAACATCCTAAACCTTCTGTCTCGGACAGTCCATCTTGCAATTGCAAAAGTGGTGACATGAACGGTGAAAATGAAGGTGAAAACAAACCGACATGTACTGCAAACTGTCCTAACTCAAAGGCTGCCATTCTGATGCCTCTCCAGCCTCGGCCTCTTCAGCCTCTGCCTCGTCTCCGGATGTGTTCGTAGAGGACGAATCGCCTGAATCGCTCGAGGCATCATGGTCAGTTGTCATGCGACCCAACTCTTCTGAAATCTTACGTTGACAAATCTTGCAAATAGCATCATATGCTGCATCCTGAACATTGTCAACATCAGTGCTGTCGATGCATCTGTCTGAGCGTACCGGACACTTGCCATGCATGTGTAATCGTCTAAACCCTGTCCTCCTCGACGTCGTGATGAAATAACCCAAATGAATTGGGTTCTCACCTGCCTCTCGTTGCACGGCCTCCATGACCTGTTGTTTCTCCTGAACGTCTACCTGTTCCACATCAGAATCAAACGTGTCGTAAACCTCACCAGCATTGGCTCTCTTGTAGTCATGCGTGTGGCGTCTCCTGACTCTCTGCCCCACCAGCTCATGCTTGTCTGCAAAATGCATTATATCTTCCAGCAATTCTGATTCATCCAACGCTGGGGCTCCCAACACAATTGAGTCCCTGACCAAATGCTGAACCTCTTCCACCACTTGACGTGATGTATGCAAGTATGCATTGCTTCCTGTTCGTCCTATCGACCATCTTCCAAGGAAGTCCCGCTTAGTCTTGTCCACTCCTAACGATGCTGCCGCCTGTGTCAGGAAATGACGTGGGCTATGGCCTGACCAGAAAAGCAGCATGGCCCCCGGCACCAGGTCCATTGCCTTGTTCTGTCGCCAGTATCCATCTTGGAAACGTGGCGTTCCCAATTTTCCCAAAACAATCCTGAAATAATTTGCCATTGAAGGTGGTTCCAAGATCTTGTTCTTAAACATAGTCCAGTCTTTACCAGGTGTTGGAATAAAATAATCCCTTGGAAACATAAGGTCCTCACGTTGCAGCATCTGAAAACCTTCAATAAGCCAGTCGTATCCCGAGATCGAAATGTCTCTGGCAACAAACACACAAATGGGCCCATGCAATTTGGCGCCTCCAGTAGTCTTCGTCCTGGCCATCCTGAGTGTCAAGCCACGGTTGCTAAGCCTGACAGATTCCGGCATGACATTCTGCAAATCGTCAACCCTCATTGCAGCCCAAGTTGAAACCAACATACACCATGCAATTAGCCGCAGACAGAATTCATGATCCATCTCAATGACAAACAGCTCAAGCGCCAACAAAATTGCTGTCGTGTATGGTTTTGCAGCCTTTGGGAACGTGTTCGTGGCCAGTTCCTGTTTCCAGCTCTCAATATGTGCCTTCCACAATGGATCCCGCGACAACTGTTTACCTTCCGGAATCCGTCCAGCCTGTTCTAAAACAACCAGGGCAGCCTGAAATTCTGAAATGAAACTGAATGTAACCCCATTTTGTATATGTTCCTCAATGTAGTGTATCAAGACATCCAAGCCGCCCGGCCAGGTCTTACCTGAGTAGGCTACCAGCCATGTGCGAAAACGATTCCATGACCTGTATCTGTTTCTCAAGGTCTTTGACCGCCTTGCACCAAACAGTCGTAGCCAAGCCTTGTTCGGATCCTGCAATGCCTCTATCTGGAGACTCACCGGCAGAACGGCCTCCTGCAAAATGCCTGCAAGTTCTAATGCATATCTGTATCTCTCTTGTTGTTCTTTGGCCGCTCTCGTCTCCGGTCCTTCCAAAGTTGACGACTTACGCTGGGAACGCTTCACAGTATCCAACATAAAACGGGGATCCTCCTTCATGATCTGCTCAAAAGTTTCTTGTATGGTGCCTACTGTGTCCCGTTTGGGATGTGCACAAAACTCGAAACTCAATTCTCGGTCAAGGATACGCTGCCTCTTGACCTGTGGTCCATACTTGGTATGCCATGCAACCAGTCCCTCAACACTCAACTGTCCAAAGTCGGCCCACTCCGTCTCTGTCAAAATACCTTGCAAAAGGTCTTGGGCACCAACCGCATCATCAAACGAATACCACAGGTATTTCAAATCACCAAAGATTTCCTTCAGCCTTTGCCTAAAGCTCTGTTTAACTGGAACATCATTCCAATCCATGTCATACGTCGAAGATTGCAGCGCGTCCCTGACTGCTCAAAATTTCTCTAGCCCTTGAACCTTCAAGCAACACGTAACAAATTGGAGTGATCAGCGCAAATCTTCGAATGACATCAGACTGAATCTCCCTCAGTGTTTTTTTAAACAACAATGGGAAATCAAAAGGTAAACAGAAACCGAATAACGCGTGAACATATTTGCGACTGAAGCAACCAACTGAAACGGCTTGAAACAACGCACTTTTGTCAAATCAGCATCACACATGCTTGCACCATGCTTCCTACTCCCGCATTTCGTGCACCTATGCCCTGAGTTTCCTACTGCATCCAAATTCCAATCCCCATTACCATCGCTAGTTGTCATGTCATAGTACTCCGCTGCACCTTCAGACTCATTCCCTAGCTGGTACAACTGTTTCTTGGGTTGGAATTCTGCAAAAGCCCTTTGTTGCTGTTCCCATCTCAACGCTGCAGCTCTAAAACTTTGGTACGTCTCCCCACTGGTATGATGCAGACAAAATGTTCTGACACTTTCAGGCAGTGACCTCAACAACACTGCAACTAAGTCTGCCTCCGCAACTTGCAGCCCAGTGGCATCAATTGAACTTGCAAGAGTACCCAAGAGCTTGCCATAGCGTGCATTCTCATAGTCAATCTTCCGGATGGTGTCCGTCACAACAGTGCTTGGGCTTGTCTCACTGGCATGCAAACTGAAACTCTTATGCGCAAGGGCCGTGCGAAAACTCAAAGCTTCACTGCGGGTTCTCAAACTGTATTCCATGGTGAGTTGTCTTATCAATTCAAACCCATTTGAACTCTGCAAATCAGGGTTTACTCCAACATCTGAACTCAACAGGTTGACCCCTTCTGAGTAGGCATTAATTAACGTCACAGTCCGAGGGTGTCCATTGAAAGCAGCTTTCAAAATTGCCATCAGTCTCCTGCTTCGGGCTCGCTGTGCAGGACTCAATTCCTGCCATTGCAAAGCTGCTGGCCATCTGCACGCCTGCTCTATCTCTGAACCGAACTCCAGGGATGCTTGCATAGACCACGCCACTAAATCTCCGATGTAGGTTGACCACCCCAAGATTTCGAGTTCTCTGTTGCTCCATTTTGCTGTCTCGGGTGTCGGTGGATTACCTATCCATTTTTCTGAGCGTGCAAAAACGTCTAACGTGCCATCCCCATTGGTTCCTACGTGCATTGGATTATATCCATTTGGGAACATACCATCCCTTTGACCAAACAACTCAGGCACACCCCTCACTTGGTTCACTTGCTCTCCTAATGCCTGTCTCAACCTCAGTACCTGCATGGGGTCCAAACCTTGCGTCATCCTAAGGATTTCCTGCATTCGTTCATTCTGTGGTGTTACACCGCCAACATTCGGTCCTTGACAACCTGTCAGTCCTTGTCGTTCCAGTCCTACCTGACCTAGACCTTGACTCAAGTTCTGTCCTTGACCTGAAACACATGGCATTCCCTGACCACAGCCTTGACCTGAACATGCAGTTCCTAAACATGCACCTTGCTGAACTCCACAGCCTGTGCAACCTTGAAATGCTTGACATCCTTGTTGAAAACCTTGGCATGCACCCTGCTGAACTCCACAGCCCGTGCATCCACTAAAACCTTGACATGCACCTTGTTGAAACCCACAACCTGTGCAACCTGTCAAACCTTGGAAACTTTGTCCATTCAAGCTATTGTTTCTTGTACATTCCGTAATTTCTCGGATCCATAAGACCTCCATGTCTTCTTTCAGGACCATACCCAGTCGTCATCGGCAGCATCTGTGGACCAGCAACTAAGGTCCCGGCACCAACTAAGTTCCCAGCTGTCGTGCCTAGAATTCCTACTCCTGCCTGACCTGGGGCACCTGCATTTACATTACCGGTTGGCGAAGTCGCTTCAGCACCATTCGCTTGACCTGCTTAGTCTAGTCGGCGAACCTGGTTGCATCGGCATTCCTAATCCTGGTGGTTGCATCTCAGCTCCTGAATTACCTCCTCCCTGGATCATTTTACTCGCGTCCTACGCGTGAGCCGAAGCTCCGCTACCATGCGAAAATTCAGGCTTACAACCACTAGCCGCGTCGCTCGCGAACGCCAATCCTACGCGTTGGGGTCCGAGCCTAAGCGGCGATGCCGATGAATAAACTTGCAAACACACGCAAGTCAAAAACCCACAAATTCTCACTTGACCTCGCTCTCACCTTTTTCTCGCAACACACGAAAAGACAGGAAAGTGTCTTAGGCTGTCTGCTAGCCTCTGTGCCGTGTTGTCCTTGTCTCTTTTATTCTGTCGTGCAACATGCTTGAACCATTGAGCGTATGCAGCATGCACTTCACTTCCAGAGTAACATATTCCAAATTCCAGCTGAAGCAAAAACATCCCAAACTCATGCATTTGCACATGTTGCAAATGCATCTTCCAGTCGCATTGCAAAACGCCAGTCCAGAAAAATAAACGTTCTCCACAAAAACCATCTCAACCATGTTCAAAACGTTGACATGCAAAACCTATTGAAATAAAGTGCAGTTTGGAAGTTGTTGTTGTCGAGCAAATACATCATGCGAGGCAAAACAAATTCCAAACGGTTTCCAAAAACATCATCCTCACCGTCAACGTCCCAAAAACACATTCTTGAAAAATGTTGTTCTCCATGAAAACGTTCTCAACCGTCAACGAAACTTGTCCAGACATGATGGCATCATGCAGCTTTCCAGAAAACACCAAAAACAACGATTTGTACCTCGTCCGTAGGCGAGACTTGGCGAAAACAAATCTTATCACATCAGCCAGCTATTTGGATACAAATTCCAGAGTAAAATGCAGTATGCATTCCAGTCCAAACATAGTCACAGCACACCGGGTATATCCATATACTTTCATAGCGTCTCCAACGCGAGGATGAAGGGACTGTCAGGCAGCGTGAAGGACGGCAGGTCTGCGACAGCGGCTACTGCACGGCGAATGTCACTATCTTTTACATCAGAAGACGGGGATGATTTGTGCCCAATGGCCGGCTCGGAGTCAGCCCACAGTTGCCGCAGTGTGTATCCTGTCTTCGGTTTCATGTATTTTCGGTTCCACACTGCGTTGTGAGACCATTAGGGTGCTTTGTGATTTATTTCTACTGAATCTCTTTTCATGTCGGATTCTCTTAACATATCGTCGAGCTCTTGGAGGGTTGTACAACATTGCCGGACGGCACCATCGATGTGTAGCGGCCATCCCACTGGCATGTGGGAATCTTCTAGAAGCCCATCGCCATTTTGTTCGATGATCGTGCCTAGCATTGGGACGTCAATTGTTGCCTTGAGGCTAACCTGCGCTCGTTTGCATTTCCATGCATCCGGTGTAAGCAAGCCACGTGAAGCCAGTAATGCTGGTGCTGGGAATTCTGGTTGTTCTTTCATCGGTAGCGCCTCTTCTTTAATAACCAGTTTAAGGCCATGTAGCGGTTGGGACTGCCCTTAGTCCGTTTGAGCTGTAGGTCCTTTGGGCACCGCGAGGTCTTCGAACCAGGTGAGGCGACCCGATGGCTCAGTTGGTATGGCGTTGGTCTTGCCAGCGCTGACAGACTGCCGGTGGTTCGAATCCCTGCTAGTCGACTCGGGACTCTCAAGTGCGACCCGCCGAAAGGCAACGGGCGCCGACCACAAAAAACGAGGTCTTCGAACCAGGTGGAGCGGATAGACTGGACACCTATTGCACTGGCGGAACTCGCGTTCTTGATGCTTTCCCTGCGCAGGCTGTGGTGGACAAGAGGGATCATCCATGCGGCTTAATTTCTGGGGTGATGCATCTAACTTGACCATCTATGACTCGCGTGTACGATTCAGATCGGTCAAACGATGCCGTGACTTTTAAGCCGAGGTACAGTTCTCTAAACCAGTGTTCCTTGAGGAACATAAAGGAAAGATGAGGTGCCCTCACTTCCAATACGTGCGTTGCTGGTATCAGGAAGGTGACTGCCATTCCGCCTAGGCGACCCGATGGCTCAGTTGGTATGGCGTTGGTCTTGCCAGCGCTGACAGACTGCCTGCCGGTGGTGGTTCGAATCCCTGCTGGTCCACTCGGGAGTCTCAAGTGCGACCCGCCGAAAGGCAACGGGCGCCGACCACAAAAAAAGACTGGCCATTCCGCCAAGAATTCGATCATCCTTGCCTCAAGCTTTGGGAGGAAATTCTGGACCGCCTGCTGTTTCGATGCCTGGGTGCGAAAATTCAGGCTTACAACCACTAGCCGCGTGCGCGCGTCGACCTACGCTTGGGGTCCGTGCAGCACCGGCGATGCCGATAAAGCTTGCAAAAACACGCAAGCAAACCAAACTCAAATTAAGTGACTTGACCTCGCTCTAACTCCTTTTTCTCAGCACACGAAAACAACCAAAGTAAGCTGTCCGGCTATCTGTCAGCCGCTGTACCGTGCTGTTGTCTTTCTCTCTTATTTGTTGACGTGCACCGTGCTGGAGCATCAAATTCCGAAAGTAAAGTCATCCAATTTCAGTGAAAAAACTCGGCCATGCAAACGTTGCTGAAATAAACATCACATTCTCCATAAACATGCTTTCCAGTCGCTCACATGCAGCAAAAACGAAAACCAGTTCCACAAAACTTCACGTCCACAAAGTTGTTGAAATAAAACCAGGTTGAAAAAGGTTTGGAGTTTGTTGTCGAGCATGCACATGCGAAGACAATAAACGACATTCCAAATTGCCATGCAAATGGCAAAAACCATCTTCATCATCTCCACATCAAATTTCGCAACTCTCCAAAAACCAGTTTTCAGCAAACGTTGTTTTGCACAAAAACATCCTCAACCGTTGTTGACACTCGGCAAAAACGTCATGCAGAATGCAAGCTTCCAGAAAACGTTGAAAACCACACATCATAGTTCATCCGCAGATGACACTTGTCCAAAACAAATCTATTCAATGTAGGCCGTCCATTTCCACGTGAATTCATGGATGAATTCACCATCATCTCGACGCATCCAGTACGATGGCTTGGCACAAACCGGTGTACTTTCATACCCCCTCTTGCCAAGACATCCGTCAACATTGCATTGACCATGCAAATAGGTATAAGCTTGTCCGGAAAGATGACCACAAAGGTGAATTGTCCAGACCATCGCATCAAAAATACGTATATTGTACTGTTGAATTCAATCAGATTGCCAGCCTGATCCCGTTCCAGTTGCAGTGAACTCCAAAAACCTCGTTATAGACAGTGCCACGTGCAGTGATTGCAATAAATTACATCATCTCGAATTGCACTGTGCATCAAAAAAATCACTCCAGCAAAACCAGAAGTCCAGAATTTCCGACTGACATAGATCTGAAAGAGATACATTGTCTTATGCAGTCATAGCTGCATCATCATGCAAAAACTGTCAGCATGCACATGGAAACACCAGGCTAGGGCTTCTTGTCGAAGTCCACACTCATCAACTCCCTGCGGTACGCCGTCGTTGCATACAAAAACACATCCACCCTCATCTTCTTGAGGAAAGCGGCAAGATCTGGAGCTTGCGACTTGGGCGTAGCTGTGATCTTGGACGTATAGTGTGCCAAAATCCACTTTGCATATTGCCCGGCCTCATCATCGTGGTTGAAGACCTTCAGAATGAATTCATGGTAGGACATTTCTTTGTCCCTCCATTTCTTCAGCTTGATCTTCGTGCTGGCCCACGACTTGATGCCTTGCACATGCACTGGAAATGGCACTGCGGGGTCCATGTCACTGGACTGATAGCTGGGGTACCAACTCTTGTCATTCCAATCCGTTGCATTGTGCTGAATTGTGGTTGGAATTCCCCACAGGTGATTTGGGAACCACGGCGGTGAGACGTCTGCAGGAATATACTCAAAGCCAAAGAGTTCGTCGTCATCCTCAAAAACATCTCGATTCCTCTTAAAGCTTTCATCCATGCGTTCACCAGTGCCGTCCCCATCAGCTTCTTCCGGTACCTCTTCAATCTTGGGAGTCGAATTCCTGGCTGCTTTGTTGGGCCCGCTTGCCTTCGGAATAGGCAGCTGTTTCGCTGCTGAATTCTCTGGTGCAGTAGGAGCAGAAGCCTTTGCTGGCGGAAACACTGCTTCTGTCCCCATAGCGGCAGCTGAATGTTCTGGGAATCCAGACTTAGGCATTGCAGTGGCAGCAGGTGGAAGATTAATTGGCGGTGCGCCTTGCTGGACATTCCCAAAGATCTGCAAAACAGGCGGATCAGCCTTCGGTGCAGTTGGAATTGTGGCCCACGGGTCATCGTCAGGGTCATAGTTCATCTTGGGTGGTCGCCCAGACGATGCAGGCGGGTTCACACTCTTTGGAGGCGGTCCATTTCCCTTCCATCCTGGCCATTGTCCTGCGGCCTTCTGTGCATTCCATTCAGCCTGACGCGGGTCAGGACCATGCTTATGTTCTAATTGGTGCAAAGACAGAGTCTGTGTCATCATCTGGTTGCGCTCTGCCTTGCGCATCAATTCCCTCAAAAGCTCCATTTCCACTCCAGTCATATCGGTCCCAGGGTAGCATTCCATGCCAGCTGAATTCGGTGGTGGTGTAGGTCGGTTTGCCATGGCTCTAAGTCGGCGGCAGGCAACTACTTAATTAGTTGAAACTGTTTCCAACCCTCACACACACACCAAAAGGAAGAAAAGAGTCCGGCCAAGCACAAAACCTGAGAGGTTACCTGCCGTGTCACCTGAAGTTTTCCTTTCAGACATCTTTGATGTCGCGCGTCAGAACATGTGGTGTGACATATTTGCAGTGAATTCCCTCTCTCCGTGCTTGAACGCAAAAACCAAAATACAACACAAACTGTTCTGTGTTCCACATCAACTGTACTGGCGTCTCACGTTTGTTTCAGTGACATCAACTGCCGTTTGTCTGTTTGCGTTTTGCATTCAGCGACAAACCAAAAGAAAACAACATGCACTCCTAAACGACGTGCATCGGGATGCAGTAAGTGTCACATCAACGGCTGTGATTCGTCTCAGTGCTTCACATCAACTGCCGTCTGTTTGTTTCGTCTGTTTTGGGTTCAGTTGAAATAAAGCACATGCACCAAATAAAAACGCAAATAAAGTTGTTCCATGCAGGTTTGAAAATAACATGCAAACGTGCAAACATTCCCAAACCTACAGTTACAAATCTAGAAAACATCTCCAGCATACCTGTCCCCCTCTTAAACTGTGCGCTGTCCGGAGACAGGACATGCCAAAAAAAACTCTCTCTGGTTGTTGCATGAATTCCTAAGGAAATTCATGCGGTGTTCCTTGGTGAGTCATGCGGCGCGACGTGCAGCTCTCACAGCTGCTAAAATTCCTTTAGCAAGTTCCTTGGTATAAGATCCTGTCCGGACCCAGTTAACATCCATCACACCAGCATGCTTCTCACATGTGCACGATCCAAAACGTTTTGTCAACACGTTGCAAAAACCTGAAAATGAGCTTCGAAAAATGAGGCATTTCCCTACAGGCAAACCATTATCTGCTTTGCATCCGGTTTAGCAAAGAAATACTTCTGATTCAAATTCTAAACCACAGTGCTTCAAAACATGCTTGGTCTCATCTCTCTTCCAAATGTTATTGTTCCTTGGGAGCTCAAATGATCTCGAATTCCCCAGAGTCAAATACTTAGGCACAGCTTTCATGATACCTTCCCATGCAACATCGGCCTCACTCAAACCTCCAGTTCCAAAATTCTTCAACGGTGAGCCTGAGCTACATGGCGTAGAGGCATGCACATGAATCCAGCGATACCCAAGTTGAGCTTGGACCTCTACAAACTGCTTCACTCGTGCAAACATTGCGTCGGTCTCAACCTCTTTCACAACTCCAACATAGGGCATTCGAGCAACTCGACATGCATCACGAAGAGCTGAATTCGTGCCACAGCACACCTCCACAAACGCAATCTCCTGTTTGTTGGACACAACATCATTGATCAGCAGAAGGTCGTTGACTGACCGAAGATCCCTGGCAGGTACTTCCACAGCCTCAAAACCCAAGCTTGCACGATGACGTAGGAAGTCTCTCGTGCTCAAGCACTTTGTAAACAGGTCAGCCACATTCTCAGTCCCTGCTCGGTGCTCGATCTCGAGTTCTCCAGAAGCCATTTTGGATTTCATCCATGCCAAACGAATCTCCACATGCCTGCTTCTCTTTGGAATATCCTGACCAACAAGCAATTGCAATGCAGAAGAGCTATCAGATTCGAGCAAAATCTTTGGCACACTCTTCGGTTGCATCTCTCCCAAACCAACATAAACCCTCTGACAGAATTGGCTGAAAGCCACACTTTCTTGAGATACAGCTTGCAGTGCATAGAGCTCGGCTTCGCAAGACGAAAGTGAAACTGACTGTTGTTGGCGTGCAATGGATCGCACAAGTCCACCTTCGCAGAAAACCACACCACCTGTAATCCCCTTTCTGCCATTGAATCTATATGGTGCAAAGGAAGCATCTGAAAAAGAATGCAGAATGCAATGTCGTGCAGCTCCAATCATAAGTTCCTCATACTTCGGCGATGGAAGCCGCAGACAAGTTCCCACATCTCCATGCAAAAACCGTAGCAAAGCTTTGATTGCCATTTCAGTACCATGCGTAGGAGCAGCTTGCTGTGAGCCTATCAGGCTAAGAAACAATTTCAGATCATGCCGTGACTGTGCCATCCATAGCAGCTTCCCAAGTGCTCTCCGAAACCTCGAGTAAGCTGCAGCCGTGAGAGGCTGCTGCATGCTTTTGTCCGTCAAGGCTCTTTCAAGCACTGCTGCAACATCAGGCACGGTGTTGGAGCCCTTGTTCACACTGAATTCCACAAAAGTTGTATCCAGAAACTTCGGGTCAACACCAATTGACAATGAATCATCCGTTGCTCCTCGTTGAATTCTTCTCCCAATAAACGTCAGTGCACCTCCACCTTGCTCGGCTGGTAGGATCACGCCAGTCTCTTTCAGCGGGACTGCTTTCCCAATTGCTTTCTCAACCAGCTTCTCACTACGTGCAGTTTGACAACAAAGAAGAAGATCATCAACATAGGCTACCAACAATGCAGTTTCTCCATGCACAATACCCTGGTAAATGCAAGGTTCAACTTCATCCGAAACAAGGCCAACTCCTCGAATGGAGTCACTGAGCAAATTCAACCAATGCAGTGACGCATCTCGAAGACCATTCAGCGCTTTGTAGAGCAAGAGATATGCAGGAGAACCATCCATCATAGAGACAGATAACGGTAGCTTGAGGACGATGACAAGACCATGAGGTAGAGGAGAATGCATGAATGCGTGTGAGACATCAAGACCTTTAAGTCGTAGAGCTCGTCTCGAAGCCAGTGACAACACGAAATGCAAGCCCTCAATGCTTGGAGTGGGGCTAGAAATTCCTAATTTTCGTGCAGGGACACCTTTGTTGATGTCTTTGGCTACGATCCTAACTCTGACCCTTGTCTCACTCTTGTATGCTGACACCCAACGGCTTGGGATCACACGCATGTTTGGATTCTTTTTCTTCAATGCATCAACCTCTGCTTGGCCTATCACTTTCCCTGCTCCACATTTCTCCAAATTCGCAATCTCTTCCTTCATGCCTTCAAAGCCTAAATCAGCATTAAGTTGCATTAACGAGCTGTCATCAATCACCTCATCGGGCTTCCACACCAAAACATTGGTACCACCTAGCTTCACCTTCACGCAAGTATGGTCACGTTCTGGCATGAACTTGATTGAATTCAACTCATCATCAAACAACTCGGGGCTTGTTGCAATAGCCCGCTCTGGTCCAGCTTCTAGGCTCCACAAAACTGGTCCTACTGATTGGCATGCATCATCCATTAAAAGCAAATCAAGAGTCATGGGTTGCCCGGAGGCTCTCTCACGCTCCATCTCAGCTTCTAATTCTTCTACTGGTTGCTCAGCTTCTCTCTTAGTTCCTCCAGTCTCTTCCACATCCACTTCAACCTGACCTTCTGTCGTACCGCCAGCCGGAGCTGGGTCTCGTTCAGTATCAACCTCCATATCCTCAAAATGCACTTGCAACCTTTCCCTACTCACCTCAACACTCTCTGGACTACCAACCGCAACACTTGGTGAATTCTCAGCATCAAATGCCGCTCTTCTCCGCTTGCAGTCGGCATTGTGCCGAATTCCAGGGGCTACCATTCCAGAGTCACATGCTGGGCATCTCGGTGTTTTGGGAAAAACTCTAACTTCAGGTATAGAGTCTGCTGGTGAAGTTGCAGGCGATGTTGGGACAACTGAGGGTGACTTAGACACAACAGCGGGTGTCTTTGGTTCTGCTTTCGCTGTTGCCGGTGTTGGCAAAGGTGGTTGATGGGCAATTTTGATACCAGTGGAGCGTTTTGGCACAGGAGTTTCACTTGGTCGCTTCTTTGGCATTGGCCTCGCAGTGTTGTCAGGTTCCTTCATTTCCCTAACAAGTTCACTGGGGGCTCCATCTGGGTATTCAACGATGTCATCGCGTGCATCGCGCGGTTGTCGCGGTGGTTCAAGTGGGGGCCTATCACCTACTGACCGTGCAGGTGTTGGTGCAATTGCTGCTGGGGGCGCGTTTGTAGGCGCTTGCATATGCACATCTTGACTCTCCGCAACTTGAACATCTGCACCTTCAACTTCCACAAACAACTGGTCACCTATCATGTGTTTCCATGCAATGGGTGTGATTGGTCTCACATTCCGTGCAACAAAACGTTTCAAAACCAACTCTCCATCAATTCGCAATGCACCCTGAACAACAGGACCTGTGTCTAAACCTGAATGCACAAAACATGCTTCAATGCTTCTCGTTTCGTTTGGTGACTGTGCACGAAGACTGTCTGGCAACTCAGCTAACACTGTTGAACCGAACATTGCAAAACTTGGTTTTGATAACTTCCGTTGCGTTGAGTATTCAAGAGGTGAAAAATCTGACCCATGTGCATTTGAAAAATGATTGTGACTCAATGCAATATACGTGCAAACATCTGACAAACCACGTGCAGAAAAGTTCACATCAGCACCACCATCATTCATCTCAGCTCGAAGAACAGCCAATGACTCCTTCAACCTTCTGACTGCTCGCTCGGCTCCACCATTGGATTGGTGTTGCTGAGGGCGTGCACGACGCACCATAAATGTGTACTTCTCCGAACTTGTCCCTACCAGTTCTGAAACCGCTCTTTCTGCATCCGTATGCAACACCACTGAACTTGTTGAAGATGATAACCCAAAGTGGTCTAACCATTTGCAGACCTGGCCTTTGACCTTCCTTGCATCAGTGGCTGTTGTAACTACGAATCCTATGCAGTTAGTAGCTAATTCCGTAAGGACTAAGATTTTGATGGTATTCTCTGACTCTTCATTCACAACTTCTCCACGTGTCGTTAAGAATGCAAAGTCCGCCTGGACCTCAGTCTCCAACGAACCCTCCTTTCTCCTTCTGTGATGAAAGGTAGATTTCCCACGTGCACAGATCGTGCATCTTGGGTCATACGGAACGTGTCCTTGAAGACGATGTCGCTCTAAGTCAGATGCAGCCGCACGTGAAAGTGGATTTAAACTGTTGCTACTTGCAGCAAAAATTTCTGGAATAGGGTGAGGAGGTTCCAAACCCTTGGAAACAGTCAATTGGGATTCTGAAGACCATGCTGGTTCTAATTTGATCCATGGGCACCCTGCATAGTAAATGCAACCCTCAACTGTCCTACCAGTTTTCACATCTTTGACATGAAACCCATCAGGTCCTTGATTGAATTCCCAACCACATTCACACAACGTCGTCGTAGACATGATGTTGTGACTAATTCCACCTACCAAACATTTCAACTTGGCAGATTTGTAGTCAGGTATCCAATCCTTGTCTCTACCAGTGCGAAAACCGACCCAAACAGTGATTGTTGCAGTACCGTCGATGTCAACCTTACTTCCATTGGCAGCACGAAATTGCTCATGTTTCATGTCAGCTACCCATGCACCATATGCATTCACGGAAGAAGTTGCCATGACAGTGGCAGATGCACCTGAATCCAGTAACCACCAAAACTCTGACTGTCCATCATTCCAGAATTCTGACAAAAGTGGATCCAAAACTGGCATGTACCTACGGAGTTCATGCGAAACTGAAACAGTGTCATGCACATTCAAAAACGTTGAGGTTGCAGTTCTGTTTAAAACAACTCTGCTGTTGACATCGGAAACCAACCCTTGGGAAAACTCTGCAGCATCATCCGTGGAACCTTCACCTTGCAAACCTAAAAACCATGGTTCATGCAGATTCGGAGGTGTCGTGCAACTGGATTCTTGTTGAAGAAGTCCACAGAGGAATCCTGAGTCCTCAGTTCCTGCACCACAACCAAACCAGCCAAAGTTGAGATCCCACAAACAGTGGCGTTCGTCACTGTCTTCATCACTGCTGCTAAAATCAATTTCATCACCCAAATTCCCAGGTTGATCAAAAACAACTGAACATGCATCTGTTTCAGCAAAAACGAGTTCTGGATCATCAAAAAACTGTGCAGGCAAAATTTCTGAAAACGGTGGCAAACTCTCGAAGAGATGTGTCATCTTCTGCAACATCTGTTGGTGTCTGTCCATCGCTCTTCCTAACTGCCAATCCTGAAACTCACAGTTGTCACATTGGCACATAGGTGGCCCTACATTAAAAGGACATGACAAACCACTTGCAGAAACCACGCAAACACTATCTCCCCAAGAGCTATGACTGTTACTGCTGCCAAGCTCATCCATTGCTTCTTGCAAAACTAAACCGGTGGAAATTTCCCCAAAAATTCTTCCAATTAAGGGGCTCAAAACCAATGACTGAATTTCACTGTTCTCGGGTCGCTGACTACTGCTTGCATATTCTTGCTGGGATTCTTGACCAGTCCAGGTCCAATCCTCTGTCCATTGCCCCGTCAGTCCAGTCAGCTGTCCAACCCTCATTCCAGTCACTCCAGGTTTCATTCCACACCTGTGACGCTTGCAGCCACGTTTGGTCACTCCACCATGACCCATCATCTTGATACCATTCATCCATACCATCGGTTTCTTCTGCATAACCGAGTTCATTCATTTTTCCTTTCTTTCCAAAACCTTTACCTTTTGCCTTGCCTTTGCTCTTTCCTTTTGTCTTTCCTTTGCCTTTGATCACCCCTTTCCCGTCGCCCTTGCCCTTTACACTCTTGTCTGGGCAGTTGGCCGAGATGTGACCAAATTTCTGGCACTTGAAACAACGCACTTTTGTCAAATCAGCATCACACATGCTTGCACCATGCTTCCTACTCCCGCATTTCGTGCACCTATGCCCTGAGTTTCCTACTGCATCCAAATTCCAATCCCCATTACCATCGCTAGTTGTCATGTCATAGTACTCCGCTGCACTCTCAGACTCATTCCCTAGCTGGTACAACTGTTTCTTGGGTTGGAATTCTGCAAAAGCCCTTTGTTGCTGTTCCCATCTCAACGCTGCAGCCCTAAAACTTTGGTACGTCTCCCCACTGGTATGATGCAGACAAAACGTTCTGACACTTTCAGGCAGTGACCTCAACAACACTGCAACTAAGTCTGCCTCTGCAACTTGCAGCCCAGTGGCATCAATTGAACTTGCAAGAGTACCCAAGAGCTTGCCATAGCGTGCATTCTCATAGTCGATCTTCCGGATGGTGTCCGTCACAACAGTGCTTGGGCTTGTCTCACTGGCATGCAAACTGAAACTCTTATGCGCAAGGGCCGTGCGAAAACTCAATGCTTCACTGCGGGTTCTCAAGCTGTATTCCATGGTGAGTTGTCTTATCAATTCAAATCCATTTGAACTCTGCAAATCAGGGTTTACTCCAACATCTGAACTCAACAGGTTGACCCCTTCTGAGTAGGCATTAATTAACGTCACAGTCCGAGGGTGTCCATTGAAAGCAGCTTTCAAAATTGCCATCAGTCTCCTGCTTCGGGCTCGCTGTGCAGGACTCAATTCTTGCCATTGCAAAGCTGCTGGCCATCTGCACGCCTGCTCTATCTCTGAACCGAACTCCAGGGATGCTTGCATAGACCACGCTACCAAATCTCCGATGTAGGTTGACCATCCCAAGATTTCGAGTTCTCTGTTGCTCCATTTTGCTGTCTCGGGTGTCGGTGGATTACCTATCCATTTTTCTGAGCGTGCAAAAACGTCTAACGTGCCATCCCCATTGGTTCCTACGTGCATTGGATTATATCCATTTGGGAACATACCATCCCTTTGACCAAACAACTCAGGCACACCCCTCACTTGGTTCACTTGCTCTCCTAATGCCTGTCTCAACCTCAGTACCTGCATGGGGTCCAAACCTTGCGTCATCCTAAGGATTTCCTGCATTCGTTCATTCTGTGGTGTTACACCGCCAACATTCGGTCCTTGACAACCTGTCAGTCCTTGTCGTTCCAGTCCTACCTGACCTAGACCTTGACTCAAGTTCTGTCCTTGACCTGAAACACATGGCATTCCTTGACCACAGCCTTGACCTGAACATGCAGTTCCTAAACATGCACCTTGCTGAACTCCACAGCCTGTGCAACCTTGAAATCCTTGACATCCTTGTTGAAAACCTTGGCATGCACCCTGCTGAACTCCACAGCCCGTGCATCCACTAAAACCTTGACCTGCACCTTGTTGAAACCCACAACCTGCGCAACCTGTCAAACCTTGGAAACTTTGTCCATTTAAACTCACATTCCTTGGGCTACTTTGGCCATACATTCCGTAGTTTCTTGGATCCATGAGACCTCCTTGTCTCCTTTCAGGACCATACCCAGTCGTCATCGGCAGCATTGACGGACCAGCAACTAAGGTCCCGGCACCAACTAAGTTTCCAGCTGTCGTGCGTAGAATTCCTACTCCTGCCTGAGCTGGGGCGCCTGCATTTACGTTACCAGTTGGCGAAGTCGCTTCGACACCATTCGCTTGACCTGCTTCTAGCCTAGTCGGCGAACCTCGTTGCATCGGCATTCCTAATCCTGGTGGTTGCATCTCAGCTCCTGAATTACCTCCTCCCTGGATCATCTTACTCGCGTCCTACGCGTGAGCCGAAGCTCCGCTACCATGCGAAAAAACAGGCTTACAACCACTAGCCGCGTGCGCGCGTCGACCTGCGCTTGGGGTCCGTGCAGCACCGACGATGCCGATAAAGCTTGTAAAAACACGCAAGCAAACCAAACTCAAATTAAGTGACTTGACCTCGCTCTAACTCCTTTTTCTTAGCACACGAAAACAACCAAAGCAAGCTGTCCGGCTATCTGTCAGCCGCTGTACCGTGCTGTTGTCTTTCTCTCTTATTTGTTGACGTGCACCGTGCTGGAGCATCAAATTCCGAAAGTAAAGTCATCCAATTTCAGTGAAAAAACTCGGCATGCAAACGTTGCTGAAATAAACATCACATTCTCCATAAACATGCTTTCCAGTCGCTCACATGCAGCAAAAACGAAAACCAGTTCCACAAAACTTCACGTCCATAAAGTTGTTGAAATAAAACCAGGTTGAAAAAGGTTTGGAGTTTGTTGTCGAGCATGCACATGCGAAGACAATAAACGACATTCCAAATTGCCATGCAAATGGCAAAAACCATCTTCATCATCTCCACATCAAATTTCGCAACTCTCCAAAAACCAGTTTTCAGCAAACGTTGTTTTGCACAAAAACATCCTCAACCGTTGTTGACACTCGGCAAAAACGTCATGCAGAATGCAAGCTTCCAGAAAACATTGAAAACCACACATCATAGTTCATCCGTAGATGACACTTATCCAAAACAAATCTATTCAATGTAGGCCGTCCATTTCCACGTGAATTCATGGATGAATTCACCATCATCTCGACGCATCTAGTACGATGGCTTGGCACAAACCGGTGTACTTTCATACTTGGGGGTTGTGTTGCCAAGGGTACTCCGACTGTTCGTCTGGCACATTCGTCAGCAAAGTAGTCGGCACAATTTGGAAATCCACTGGCTTGGTTTCTCCATATCTATCGTGATCTTAGCCAGAGGCCATGGTCGGGTAGCGTGGATAGACAATGTAGTAACTCGGAGGTCAGTTCTGGAGATATTACTGGGAGCTCTCCTTCTTGTGGGCGATACTGTGCGGTTGACTCTGCTGTGCCTTTGCTCGTAGATGCTGGCCGGCCTTATGCACTTCTTGTATGATGGACCCAAAAGGGTTAACCATGGCTCTTGAGCACTTCGCGCGGACAGCTGTCCGCCTTGTATTTGGCCCATCTTCCGCCTGATTCTTGGCGGCTGTCGTTGGATGCACCCGCCATCGATCAAAGAAGTACATATCTGGCAAAGGTAGGATTTTCCTAAACAGGGCCGGTCTGGGCCACAATCTGTTTAGTACGCGCCTTGTACAATCCTGAAGGCAGGCATGCATATGTGGGCAAGGGCGTGCGATCAGCTGCGTGGGCATACAGGACGACTTTTAGGAACCTACACAGGAATCCATTTGTGTTCAGCGGCTGCCCTGCCTTAACTTCTTGGAGGCGATCTCTGTTCAGCCACGCAAGATCTAACCCTCGTACCAATATCAGACGATATCGCGCTCGCTTCACCTGATTGGTCTGTTGGTATTGGTTGGCGATTGCGAGAGGAGGGAATTCCCATGCGGGTGTTGAGTTCAAAGTCAATCTGCTTGTCTGTGCAAGATTTTCCTGGGTTGGCGTTGAAGTCAGGCCAATCCCATGTTGTGTCTTCTCTTCGAAGGCCTCGGATGCCATATGCAATGGTCGCGACAACTTGAGTCATGCCCATAAGCCCCATCATATCAGCAGGGAGACCAATACGGTCAAGGATTTGGAGCGGGTGAGTCCGACAGTGATTCGGGCAAGGCAGTCTTCCGTATCTTCCGTGGGGGAGCCGTTGGAGTAGCGTTCAGAATCTAATACTCGGCTGGGCTACGATTGCACCTGTGCTGTTCCTCTGCTGAGTTAGCTGTTGTTTCTACGCGGAGCGTGTGGGCATAATCTTTCTTGAGCACTGAACGGTTGAGGTGGTTCTTGTGATCTGTGGCAGTGGTCATTACGAAGAGCCCATCGGCAAACCCGCTGGTGGCCTGTCTGGAAGTCCTCCGGAGGCAAAACTTCCAAGTTCCCACATGTCGTTAATGAGTCTGCAAACATCAGGGTATCTGACTGCTACTACTGAATGATATGTCACAGGGCTAACTCTTGAGCTAGACGGAAGCATCAATCCCCATGCATGGATGTCGCTCACTCCTGCGGTATGGAAGTTTAGCACTGCTTGTATGTCACTAACTGTGCGTAGGAGGGTCGCAGCATGCTGCAATATCCAGGCAAGGCGTACCAGGAATCGTGGAAAGTTGACTGTTTGTGCCTGCCAGTAGTTCGGTGTCCACGATTGTGGGGAGTTGTCTTTGCTCATGTGGCTGGGCTGCTTCAAATCGTGCTCTCAGGCCGGGAAGGACAGCGTTTGCCGCCTCCAGGTCTTCGGTGGATTGTGGCGAGAATTGATTTGTCTACACCTGACCCAACGTGTGCTGGCCTCGACGAAGGATTTGACTGAGAGTGGACAGACCTTCGTTGGATGAGCCGTCAAACAGCCGAATCATTGCACCTGCTAAGTTAGATGGCATATAATAATTGCAGAACAGGCTGATTAACAGAGCAGGCTGATCAACATTGGGCCCCAATACACACACCGGAGACAAGCAAAACAGGAAAAGGAGTGCGCTCAAGGGACGGCCAACCAGACAAACCGCGGAGAAAGGTGGCCAACGAACAGGAGGGATGAAACAGGCGTCAGGGAGAAAGAAGAAGGGGAGCGAAAGAGACAGGGTTACTTGCTCTTGAGCAGCGGCGAGCCGTCGAAGCTCCCGACATTTAACTCGTCAACGTGAGCCTTGGGCGATCTCGTCGCGTAGGTATAATGCCCGTCTCAGGACCGCGGATCGATTCCCCCCAGGTACGGGGCCGCGATCGTGATGTGGTAGACGAATAAGTCTCAAGCACCGTAGACCCGCCGAAAGGCAACGGGCTCTGGCCACAAAAAAAACTCGTCAACGTGAGCCTTAGGTGGCTTCTTCCGCACTCTTGCTCTACTTCACAGATCGGTTCCAAACTGAAAATGGTTTCCTATCGGTTCCAAATGATTCTGCAGTGACTTTTTGCCAAAACTGCCGCAGCTTTGCAAACAGCAATACTTTTGCAAGTCCAGAAGGCACCAGTGTCCCACTGTCACACCATCAATCATTACTAAGAGACCCCGACAATGGTATTCTCGACCCTCCAAATCCTAGAAAACAAATATAGGTGTTTTCAGAATTTGACCTAAATCGACTGATTTTAGCCAAAACACCTAGATCTTGGATTTTAGGACTTTGATTGCATGTTTTTGGGTTTGGTGAGACAAAAAGGCCAAAAAATGTTTCATCAAACGACTTGGGAAAAACTCCGCAAAACCCCACAAAAAACCGCAAAAAGTCCGCAAAAACCCGCAAATCCTGAAATCTCGTTGTTTTGGGTAGTTCTCAACTTTTTTGTTTTTTCTAAAAATCATCACGGTTTCTGGACCCGACCGTAGTGCTGAGATTTTCCTAGAAACATACATGTTTGGAACAAAGTGAATCAATTTTCGGTTGACCTACCTATCTTCTTAGAACGACCATTTTTTCCTCGGCGAGGATTTTTAAAGATTCGAGTCCCCGTGAGCGTCGCTTTGTCCTCGTGCCTCGGACAGGCCTCTAAGCCTTGGAGCGCCTCGAATGCCAATAAACCTGCTTCATCATGGCCCTAAAACAGGCCCAAAAACGTCAAAACATGCGATAAAGGAGCAACCTGACTTGGGACGCACAAAGAGAAAAAGGTATGAGTTGACATTCATGTTCAAGCTGCAGGGTCGCAAATCTGCTTACACAACATCTGCGGGGAGCAGCGAAATTCTCCGATGGGCTAACTCCATTTTTGGGTCCAAATATGACCCCAAAATGGGGTCCAGAATTGGATTACATTTCATTCCTTCTTTTAAGCCTTGCTTGGAGCCCGTTAGAAAGTTCTTCGCACACTAACGTTGTCGGAGGGCCATCGATCCGGAACGACTCACTATTTTATGAATCAAATCAAGGCGTTTTCATTTCAACATTTGGCTCATAGTTTTGTCCATTATCAATGTTTTCCTGATGTTTTTTAAAGCTCTTTTCAATGGTTCTGCGTTTCATGAATGCTTTATAATTGGAGGTCTCCTGGATCTTGCAGGCTCTGAGGTCCGAGGTGCTCCATGAAGACTGGGTCACTGAAAAGGTGACTGAGACTTTCCTCATCTCTTGCATGAATTAGCCCATGAACTGGCACCTGTCACACCTTGGTTCTGCGGTTTTGTTTTGTGTTGTTGTGTTTTGTTTTGCGTTGGTGGGTTTGTTTTTGTTTGGTGTTTTGTTTTGTTTGGTGGTGATTTCGTGACGGTCTACTGGACTGCACTCAGGTCCTGTACCAGTTCACTTTTGAGGCCTCTCAATCAGCGGACGGCCATGTGTATGCGCTAATTAACCCTTGCAGCATAATTTGCAACATGCAATTGAATGTGTTGAACGACCTGGCGGAAGCCATGAAGGCGTTGGACGGAAAAAAAGGAAAGGTGACTGAGACTTTCCACTCCTTTCTAGCCGCTGGAGACTGGGAACGTGAGTTGGTCTCTCTTGGATTGAGTGGTGATCATTGGGTGAAATGAATGGGTCCCGTCTCCACGTCCATCCGGGGTGTACGTTACTACGCTGTACATTCTCGGTGGAAATGAATGGTTTCGGTTCCCTCGTCACTCGGTGAGTGGATCCACTCTCCTTGGGTTGATCGGACGTGGTGTGGAAAGGGTACTCAGAGTGCGCCTGGTGCTTGCAGGGGCCATGCTTCTGCGTGGTTTTTGCCTTTTGACGTGGCCCTGCACCGGGAGCCCAAAGGTACCAAGCGGTTCTCTCATTGGGAGATCCCTGAAAAGTTTGCGAGCAGAGTGCTTCACCAGCAACCGGCCCATCATGTTCCAGAAGCCACGCTGCAGCAAAACCTGCAGGATCATGACTTCCCTAGAAGCCATAGGAACCTGTAGGAACTAGGTAGGAACCAATTTGGAACCAAATGGAAGCAGTTTGTGCATGGAAGAGCTTGGAGATGGATTCTCGTTTGTTTTTGTGGTTTGTGGTGTTTTTGGATGTTGTTTGACCCATGTCCCAGGAACTTGATGTTGTGACTGTATTTGGTAGGAGTTTTGTAGGGTATTTGTGAGTTTGAGCTGAAGACGTTTTATTTGGAGAAGCTGGAAGAACGCTTTTAAAGCTTGAGAACTCTTTTGAAGTAGTGTGAGAACGTTTGAGTGTCATTGCGTTTTACTCTGCACGACTCTTCTAAGAAGAAGAGTGACTGAGCTGTCCAACCTGCGTGGTTTGGCTCAAGTCCGAGCTCGTGTTTTCACATGGTAGCGGAGCCATGAAATCTCTATAGAAGCGCTGACACCAAGGTCGTCTGTAAAATTGCAGACGTTGACACTGGATAGGTACCCCCAAACAAAGGATGGCCCTAAAACGCACCATGTTTCGAAGCTTATAATTTTCGAGAGGATATTGCAAGGAGGAAAATTTAAATCAGGATGAATGGTTACAAGCCCTTGCGATTTCTATCAACCTAGGCAGCAACGTCGCAAGGCAAGGTCCGGAAAACCAGCCATTTTGATTCACATATCTGCCAATGCACGGTCGGATGCCTGCGGATGCCCCTGCGGATGCGGGAGAACCCTTGCGAAGGACCACTGCGGATGCCAAAAGCCACCAAAAAATGGCCGCGGATGCATTTCCGGCGTTTGAGAAATACAAAGTAATAGAAAGCAACCCGCCCTGCGGATGCCCAATGGGGTGTGTGGCACATTGTATGGGGGGGAGGAGGTTTTCTGCCGTTTCCTCCCCTTCCCTCGGTGACGCCTTCGTGTTGCGGAGTTCTCTTCTTCCCACTTGCGGCTTCCATGCCTCTTTCCAAACTTGGCCTTGCCACGCGTTGACTCCCCATCAGGTCTCGCCTCCCAGACTTGGCCCTGCCACATTCTAGGTTCCCATAAGGGGTGGTTTCTGCGAAAGGGGTGCCTGCCACATGTTGACGTCCTCAAAGGCGGTTTCTTCCACAGTAGCTCCTGCCATGCGTGCCTCGGGCAGGCCTCGGTAAGCCTTGGAGCGCCTCGAATGCCAACAAACCTGCTTCATCATGGCTCCCAAAACAGGATCCAAAAAACCAGTAGAAACATGGCGGCCAGAAAGGGACCTCGACTGTACTTCACACACCTGTCGCTTTGCGTGCATCGATGGCACATCATTCAGAGGGTTTCCAACAAGTTCCAGAGGTTCAACAGCAAAGATGGTGGCAAGTTTCAGCCGCAGAAAGGAAGGGCAAGGGATCGAAAGGCAAAGGCAAAGAGATTCGCAAGGAGTTGGCTGGCTTGCAGTTGGCTTGGAGGACTCCTGAGAACAGAGAACTATGCTTTGGGTACAATGCTGGCAATTGCAACGGCAAGTACGACAGAGTACATCAGTGCCAGGTCAAGGGATGCTACGGTGACCATCCGGCGATCAAGTTCATGACATGAGTTCCACCCGGCAGAGATAGTGTGCCTAGTACAGATCCAGTACATCCTGTGCTGGTCAGCTTGAATTGATATTGAACGTTCTGAAAGCAATGATTTGCGAAGCAAAGAACTTTGGGAACAGATTTGTGAGAAGTTGAAGGAGGGAGGATGGTTTTTGATCGTCAGTCCTCCATGCAACACTTTTTCACGTGCACGGTTTCAATGGCGGCAATATCCAGGCCCGAAGCTTCTCAGAAGTCGCACTTGGCCAAAGGGTTTCCTTGGCTTTCAAATGCTAACGCACAGATTGTCAATGAGGCCACGAGTTTGTCGTGCAGTGCATTGGTGCTGGTTACATTGTTGTGCAGCATAACGGTTGGTTTGCTTGAGCACACTGAGGATTTAGGTATAGTGTTGATGGCGAAGTCCCAGGTTTGTATGGCAATGGGAAGAGGTGCAAAATTTGCTTGCGTGGTGCAGCGGTTTCACATTTGCAATTCATCAGTGTCAGTTGCTCTCACTTCCAAGCTCACCAGATTGATGTGCAATTTCACTGTCAGGGACCGTTGGTGCCACAAAGATTTTCAAAAGTTTGACAAGAACTACAGGTATTTGGGTCCATTACCTGGACTTGCGGCCACAAACATGTTTACAAGTTGATGGGAAAAATGGGAAATCGCTGGAACACCAGCCCCAGCTGTGTATCCTCCAGGAATGTGCAAGATCATTGCAGACGCCATTTTTGGTGCGTTCGCAACCTGCACTGGGGGGGTGCAAACATTGGCAAGGCCCTTAAACACGATGAGGGCCACTGAGTGTGTCAGTTGAGTCAACCGACAACAACACTGTGAACCACCTTCCCCTTGGCAGTGCTGGTACAGGGCCTGAGTCAGGCAGTGGGGGACCTGCTTTAGCAGTTGTCAGTTGGCAGCAAGACTGGAAAACAGGTTTCTACGTTGAAGTGCCGTACATGGAAGCTTGCTTGAACAGGGGGCCAACCCATTTGTGTTGAGTTTTGTAGACGGCTTTGGTTTATGTTCTCCTACCAGGTGGATGCCACTTTATGTTCTCCTACCAGGTGGATGTCACTTGCGAGGGGGTTCGAAGAGGAGGTTTTGCTTGACTTGAGGAAGCAATGGGCTGCCCTCCTTGCAGACCGAGCTGACGCTATGGTTGTAGACGAGGGTCAGCCCTTTTTGCTGCGGGGCCTTGCTCAGTGGTTGACAGTGTTTGGAGATCCTGATGGATGTTGAAGACAGTTTTGCAACAGAGGTTTTTGTGGGCGTTGACTCACCAGAGCAAAGTTAGGGAGGAGGAGTCACAGGGCCGCATGTTTCCGACCAGGCTGTCGGCTTTGAAGCAGGAATTTGGTGAAGAGTGTTCAGAGTAGCATCGGCAGGGTCAGTGAGGCTATTACACGACGGTACACACTCAGTCCAGGTGAACAATCGTAGTCTACAGAGACTAGATACAATGCCCTGGGCCGGCGGAAGTTGCAGCGATTGTGAGGGAGTCTGTGGAGTGCAGGGAGGCTTCTTTTTGTCTTTCAGATGACATACGTGCTGCACATAGACTTGTCAAGGTTCGCAGGCGCGATTGGCCTTACATGTGTTGCAAAGCAGACACTGAGTCACCTGCAGTGTGGGTGAACAAATTTGGCACTTTTGGGATCTCCAGCGCACCGTATTGGTGGGCGAAGCTCTTTGCGTTGGGCGCTTTGTTGGCCACCTCATGGGTAATGCTTGGTTTCTCCACCTGGTTTATGTGGACGATCTGCATGGCAAGGAGAAGTTTGCAAACTTGTGGATTTGGATTTTGGCTTTCGAGTTGGTTGGCACTCCTTTTGCTTACCACAAATTTCGTGGCGGATTCTCCTCAGAGTTTGTTGGCTATCAGCTGAGAGAGGTTTGTGGTGGTGACTCGAGACTTCTCTGAGTTCCTCGGGCGACTTGGCTTTGTTTCCCAATTGCTTGTGTGGCTGAAGCGTCATTTGTCACCCTTGTATGCTTGGGCATCTGCCACATCCAGCAGCACTGTGGCGAAGCTTCCAGATGCAGTGATTCTTACACTGACTTACTTGCTGGCGGAGTTCAGGACCGAGACATACATGGTTTCTGCAAGGCGTCCAAGAGTTTACACTGGAGAGCAGTTCAGAACGGACGCTAAGTGTACCGATAGCAGCGTGGTTCTTGGTGGCTGGGAGATGGCTACAGGACGTTGGTTTCAACTCACGTTGTCAGAGTCTGACACACCTTATTTGTTTGCACCTGGCAAAGGGGCCCAATGGGCATCGACGTCGGCAGAGTTACTGGCGACACTTGCAGCATTGGTGGCGTTTGGATGGACCGAAGCGGCTGCGTCTGGTACAGACAACAAAGCGAACGAGCACCTCTCTCAAAAGAGGGCTACTACCAAGTGGCCACTTATGCTGATCAACATGCAGTTGTCATCAGTCCTTGCCCGTGCGAGGGTTGGAGTGAGACTCAAGTGGAGGCCAAGAGAGGAGAACACGGTTGCAGATGATATTACAAACTCTGTATACACACAGCTTGACTTGCAAAAGAAACTGTCCATTGCATATGGTGACATTCCAACAGAGATCATTCATGCGCTCTGGGAAGTCAAGACTGAGTTCGATAAAGCTCGGTTGGCAGCAAAGACGACGGCCGCTTCAGGTCAAACCAAAAAGGGGAAATGGCAGGATAAGACCCAATGGGGATGACACAATCTTCCCAGCCTTCCGCTTCGAAGGGTGTCTCAAGCCTACAGTCTGGAAAGCTTGGTATGTGACCAGAAGCTTCGTGTGAAGATCACATGGCACTTGCGTTTGTACAATGGTACAATTGGACAATACAGCAAGCAGGCACAACCACCAGCGTGTCCAAAAGTTGAACGATGGGATTCAGTTCAGCCGGTGTGGCTTCGGAACAACACGGATTTGACGACGAATGTCGACACTGTCCAATTTCATTCGAGGTGTTTCAACTCTACAGGTGTTTCAAGTCTACAGTCCGGAAAGCTTGGTATGTGACCGAAGCTTCGTGTGAAGATTACATGGCACTTGCGTTTGTACAATGGTACAATTGGACAATACAGCAAGCAGGCACAACCACCAGCGTGTCCAAAAGTTGCGATGGGATTCAGTTCAGCCATTCAGTTCATTCAGCGTTTTGCATGTCATTTCAGCTTTTGATGTTCAGTGACATGTTTGTTTTGCAGTGATGTGGTTTTTGGACTGGTGATGTTTTTGGTGGTTGATGTTGCGATTGGTTCAGTTTACGCGTATCACGCGACGCGACCTCGCGCTCCCCCCTTTACATAACCCAAAGCACAGCGTAGGGGAGTTGCCCATTCCGAAGGCAGGGCTCCGAGGTTGTGGTTGACTCGAGCGTGTGTGGATTGAATGGAAGATGCCTCATTCCAGAGCGTTCTACCTTACCAACTGCGAAAGAGATCCTGAGAAGTTTTCCACTGCGCAACAGCCAGAAATGCTTACAAGGTTTCTCACTGGATGTCAAAGCTGCGCACAAGCGCATTGTATTGCACAACGAGGAACAAGGTCTTGTGGGCTTTTCACTCGACGGCAAACTTTACTTTTACAGGGTGACGCCGTTTGGTGCTGTTTTTTCAGCCTTCTGGTGGGCTCGCTTGGGTGGACTCCTCTTGCGCATTTTTCATCACTTGATCTGGTGGAGCCATGCTGGTTTTCTTGATGTAGATGATTTTCTGTTTTTCACGGAGGCCAACATGATGCCGGTTTCAGCAACTTTGGTTTGTATTTTCCGTCAAAATTTGGGCATCCCAATTAGCTGGCGAAAGACGGCATTGAGTTCTTGCATTGATTACATTGGGTGGCAATTCAACTTTGCAGCAGGCACTGTGACCATCCCGACAGCCAAGATCGCTTAACTTCGCGATTACATTGAGCACCTATTGGCTCAACCTCGTACTTCACGTAAATCTTTAGAGAAGTTGATTGGCTTGGCAATGTGGATCACACAACTGTTTCCCTTGATGCGGATATGGATTCACTGCTGGTATCAGGACTTATATACTATCCCTGCTACCCACTTTAGCATCGATGCTGGAACATGGCCGCGTCTTCAACATTTGACGCCAGAACTTGTTTTTCACACCACAGCTTTGGGTTCAGCAATTCCCCTGCAGAGCAAATTGATCTCGGTTCGACATCAACAGGTGTCATCTTTGGATGATCTTCGAGCAGTGCATCTGAAAACTGACAACCGCATCTGGCTTAGAATTGTTGATCCGGGATTTCGCATTCCGGTCTGCTTGAAATCGCTGAGTGACAATACTGGTGCTGAAAGTGTGAGTAACAAGCTCTTTACAACCTCACACCCTTGTGCTTATTTGTGGAAATCCTTTCGAAACTGGCCACGATGACAGGAGTCGAATTGGATGTCAGTCACATTCCAGGCCCAACTAATGTGATCGCTGATGACTTGAGTACATGGTCCTTTGAACCTCCGGTTCCCCATGAGTTCCCAAATGGTGAAAGGATCCGCCTTTCATTGCCGCAGTTATGGAAATGTACTTTGTCTCCCACTCTTCATCCTCCGGAATCCAAGATTCTGTGGGACCTGCCTTCAGGTCACTTCTAATCATCTGCTGCAATGGTTCTCACTTCAGATTAGGGCCTTAGGGGTTCATTTGGCGATCACCATTTCACCAGATAGTTGTTTTGGGGGATTGGTTGCCCATCTGGTCAAATGGTTCAACATGAATCGAAATGATGGGATTCGATTGATATGAAATCCAGCAGATGAAAAAGAAGAAAGAGTGACCAAACGTTTTACGCAGATGTCGTGCGAGGGACATGTGATGTGAATATTTTGTGTTTAGTTTATTTGATTATGGAGATATTCAAATTATATGTATATATATATAACGCGTTGTATATGTTTGTATGTTTGTTTGCTTTTATATAGTGAGGGATCTAGATTTTATCTAGTTTGGCTCAAAACAAATGAAAGTCCTTGAAGAACGTTAAATGTACTTGTTCATTGTGTTTTACAAGGATCTTCTTTGTTGTATAATCCATTTTGGCTCAAGGACTTTCATTTGGATGTTTAAGTTTTTTTGCTTTCCCACCCTCCCTCACCTTATTTATACATTTCTCCCCGCACGTTCAGGAGAACAATCGCTCCAGGTTTCACCATTTCGAACCGCTGGCAACATCAACTGACCCGCAAGGCCATACGTAGTTTGCAGATCTGACATACATCAGATTTCCTTTTCGATCTGATGTGCGGATTCCAGGATTCATGTCTCCCTGGTATCGAGTGCGAAGCCTTGTGACAGAACATGTCATCAGGATCTACTCAGTTTACCCTTGGCCAGTACTCAGACGAATTGCGGGAGTTTGGTTCATTTGTCAGATTCTCTTCAATTTTTTGCGGCGTGTTTGAATGATTGTGCCATTCTGTTTCAATCACTTGTGACTTCCGTGTAGTCTGCCACACTGAGCCATTGCCAATTGCGAATCACCACAGTTTATGCGACTCAGCACATTCTTGGTTGGTCTGGGTAATGATGATTTTTTCACATCGTGTTTTATCGGGTTTTGTTTTCAATTGTTTCTGTTTTTGTGCCTGATCTCATAACAAGAGATCCTTTGAACTCCTGGCATACTTTATGCCCGACCTCATGCTGCGTTGGCTGGGGGATTGGTTGCCCATCTGGTCAAATGGTTCAACATGAATCGAAATGATGGGATTCGATTGATATGAAATTATAGAGTTTTGTACTTTGGACTCAGCCCGGTTGTATAGGCAGTTTGCTAGTTGAAAACTACTCCAAAACTGAAACCTCAGTTTAGCCAAAGAGTTCTGTCATGCAACAAGCATGGATGTGAATGAGCGCTTACTCCGCAGGCGTTGTGGTTAGAAAAGATGTTTTTATGGTAGCGCGGAGCTTAAGGATCCAGTGTTTCTGGTGAAAGCTCCTGGGTTGTTAGTTTCCCAACCTTTGCCGTGGGAACCAAAGCCATAGCCTTACAAAGCCTTACAACTTTCTGGATCTAGGGTTTCAGCTCAGGGATCTGTGAAAAGATGAGTGCCCAAGGAAGTCCAACTTCTGCGGCTGATGGTGGTGAACTTTCAGGATCGCAAATAGCGATGCGAATGGTGCAGGCAGCAGAAGCTGCTGTGGCGGCTGCAAATGCAGCATCGACGGCAATCAATTCGTTGACTTCGAGCTCAACAGGTACTGGTGGTGCAACTGGTACTACAAAAGCAGAATGGTACAAGGTTTTGCCGAAGCCGAGCTGCTTCGAACCGAAAGATCGAGAAGCTGAGTTAGCAACTTTTCGTGACTGGTGGTGGCAAGTTGAACAATACATGTTGGCTGTGGATGCCAATTATGGGCATGATTTGCAGACCATCAGGTCAAAGCTGGATGAGGAGATACCGTTGGTAGAGCAGAGCATCGAGCAGACACGTCGCAGTGCATTTCTATATGGTTTGTTGGCCTCCTTGCTGAAGAACCGTCCCCTTTTACTCCTAAAAGGAATCGAACAAGGGAATGGGCTTGAAGCAGTGCGTCAACTTTTCAGGACGTGCCAGCCGAGCTCCAGGAACAGATCACTTGGGTTACTTCATTTGATCATGCAATGGCCTAGCTTTGATATGAAGAGTGCAATCTTACCACAAATCCTGAAGTTGGAAGACAGTTTCAAGGAGTACGAGAAGATTGCAACAGCTTTGTCGGAAGAGCTGAAGTTTGCAGTACTTTTGAAGTGCTTAAGTGGGCAGTTGAAGACCTACTTGCAGGTTTCGATGCGTGAAAACATGACCTATGAGGAACTTCGCGAAGCCACACTTCGCTATGATCAATGTACCATCAAATGGTCACAGTCGATGGCCTTGGGAAGCTCAGTTTCAGCTTCAAATGACACGTCTGGACCCATGGACGTGGATCGAGTTGAGAAAGGAAAGGGAAAGAAAGGAAATCGAAGTCAAATGGAAAAGGCAAAGACAAAGGCAAACAGAAATCCAAGTCCAATGAGAAGGGATTTCACTCTGGCAAAGGGTATGGAAATCAGCAACAGCAGAGCTCATGGAATTCCAAAGGAAATTCATGGCAGAATTCTTCCTGGAACAGTGGTGGAGACAATTCTGGAAAAGGCGGCAAATCACAGAAAGGTGGAAAATCAAAGGACTCTGGAAAGGGCAAGGACGTGACATGCCATAGATGTGGTGGACACGGCCATTTTGCTCGTGATTGCAGAGTGCGTTTGGTTGGACAGAGCGACAATGGTGCAATTTCAACAGATGGGAAAACTGATGGAAATGCAAAGACTAGTGCAAACAATGCGCAGGTCAATCGAGTCAGTTTTGCACCAGAGGTTTCTTCGTCTTCGACATATCGACAGCTGGATTTTGACATTTCTGGCATGAGTGATTTGCAAAGTTTTTCTGGTTTTCATGTGAACATGGTTTCAAACCTTATTCAAACAACAACCAAAACAACTGTTTCAGATGGAAGTTTGCAAGTTTGTGGCGGTGATCAACAGTTTTTCAGTGCGTGTGGAGATGAGTTTCATGGGTTGCAGAAGCATGTTGACGACGAGTTTCATGGTTTTCAGAAGCATGTTTGCGGTGTGAGTGAATTTTCGAAGCGTTGTGCAAGTGACGGCAGTGCAGAAGCGTTTGATTTGCAGAAACTTTTTCAACTGGACGATGTGGAGCACTTCAACAAACTTGTTTGTGATGAATTTCAACTTGATTTGTATGAGGTTGCAGGTTCAAACATTTGTCACAGAAGTTTCATGCGTCTTGGTGATGTTTCTGTTTTGCAAAAGGATGGAACACTTGCAGAGCGTTGCAACCCCTGGCAGACCCATTGGCAGAAGGATGGAACCAATGCAAAGAGCTGGAAACCTTGTCAAACAGAGTTGCAATGGGATACAACGTTTGCAGATGGTTGCAATTCATTTGAATCTCAGTTGAATGTACGTGCAGTGTCATGTTGCAAACATGTGGATATCATACTTGATTCAGGTTCAGATGTGACACTGATTCCAATGCACATGGCAGGGATTGGAACGAAAGCTCAGGCCTGTCCAGGCACTTACTTGCGTGATGCTCAGGGCAAGGAAATTGCCACCAGTGACATCAGAGATGTGAGTTTTGCATTTGAAACGTTGGATGGAGACCAGGTTACAATCAAAGAGCGTGCTTTCTTTAGTGACAGGGTTGACAATCCTTTGATTTCATTTGGCAAGTTGTTGAAAACTGGTTGGAGCATTGAAAGCTCAGACATGTCAGGGCCTCCATTACTTTCTCATAAAAATGGTGCCAAAGTTGAACTTCCGTTCAGGAACAATTCATTGGTTCTTGCAGGTGATGTACGTATGGTTCAAGATGTGCGTACAATCAGTGTGGACGTGCCCAGATCTTGGTTCAATTTACCTGAGGGTTGGTATGCATTTGATGGGTTTCAAGTGTGCAGTTCAAATGCAGTGCATTTCATTGATGCCACAACACGATATCTGGTGACAGATTGGCCATACAGGACCACAGTTGCATACCACGACACACAGGGTTGGCAAGTGATTGAACTTTGTGAGAAACTCTTCAACATGGACGATCGTGCGGCGCCCATCACTGGAAACTATGCAAGACTGTTGACAGTTCTTTCCAAGGAAGTTCTTACAGTGAGTCAATTTGGCATGGTGATTTCAGATGCAGTTTATACAGAAGGTGATGGACGTGAGAGGTCATCAGGTTCAGGTGGTTCCAATGCAAGACCTGTTGCAGGTGATGGCAACAACAATCCTCCTGCTGCAGTTCAACCTCAACGACAAGAACAACCTGACGTTCAAATGGATGGACCAGCATTACCTCAGACTGTTGCGGCTGAAGCTGACAGATCAATGGTGAAAATTGCAGGTGTTGAAGTTTTCTGGAACTCCTCAATTGCTGTTCTCAAAGCTGCGTGTTCATTTTTGCAGGTTAGTCAAGCAGGTAGCAAACAAAAACTTTGGAGGAGAATTCTTGGAACGTTGGATAAACAGGCAATCTTGGCAGAAACGGAACTTGCTGCAGTGGCCTTAGATGAATCTCAGAGAAAAGCTGATTCAGTGCAAGTTGCAAATCCTCCAGATGATCCTGCAGAGATTGAGTTACATAACTTGACACACCTACCTTACCAAGCTTGGTGTCCAGCATGCGTGATGGCAAAAGGAAAACCTGAACAACACCGTTCAGACCCTTCGAAGTTGGTGCGCAGGGAACATCCTATTATTTCTTGGGATTTTTGCTACACTGGAAAAAGCTGTGAAGGTTTGACAGAAGATGCAAAGCAGTCCAAACTTACTGCATTGGTTGTGCATGATTCCCACAGTGGTGCAGTTCATTGCATACCGGTACAACATAAGAGTCAAATCAAATACATGAGCCAGGAGATCATGCGCTTCATAACCTTTCTTGGCTACAGTGTGGTGATGTTGCGTTGTGACCAGGAACCATCAACTTTGCAGATACAGAAAATGGTTCAACGTGCTCGACAACGTCTCAACTTGCGTACAGTTGTGGAAGATGCCAAGGTTGGAGATCATGGAAGCAATTCAGCAGTTGAAAAAGCCATTGATAGGATCAGAAACCAAGCCTCAGTTTTTCTTCATGCGTTGACTGCAAAGATTGGATTCCAGATTTTGCCACAACATCCTTTGTTTGCGTGGGCGTTTACCCATGCTGGATGGACATTGACAAGGTTCACTGTGAAGGCTGGAACAACACCGTTTGAGCTCATTTCTGGCCATACATACAATGCTAAACTGTGTGCCTATGCATGTCCTGTGATGGTTTATGTTGGTGATACAACTCAACAAAAGGGTGATGCAAAATGGCAACGTGGAATTTTTCTTACAAAGACTTTGTCAAACGACATGTTTTTGACAGCAGTTGGCGGTGCGCTCAGACTTTCAAGGTCAATCAAAATGCTGTATCCAAATTGGAATGAACACTTGGAGGAGTACAGACAAGTGCTGACATTTCCATGGCAATTGGAAGGTGCAATTGGTAGCCGTACATTTCCTGTTGTGCGAGGTGAACTTGTATCAGCAACTGCAGTCCCAGGTTTGGATGACGAAGCTGCAGAAGACCCAGAAGATGACGAGTTACCACCTTGTGCAATTGATGATTTGGTACCAGTTGCAACTAGCATGCGTAGATTGCCACCTCCTCCAACAGCAGTTGTTAGTGCGCCGGCAACAGTTCCTCCAACTCCAGATGTTTCCCAACTTGAAGCTGCAGAGCAAAGAACGTTTGCAGATGAGGGTGTCGAGCAGGCGGGGCAACCAGCACCCAGCTTACAAGTGCCGGGACCAGTGACTCCTGGTATGGAAACTACAGTTGAAGTTGAAATGTTGGGTGAAACAATTGAAACTGGAGAACCAGAAGCAAAACGTGCAAGACTTTCAACAATGCGTGTTGGTTCAGAGACTCTTGTGCATGTGGATGAAAATCCTGGTGAGTTGTTGCAACAATGTGAGACTGGTGATTTTTCATTTTCCATGGAAGCTGCATGTGACGAAACGTGTGGTATTTGGGATGATGATAACAAGAACTTCGAGCGTGAGATGACAGAAGATGATTTGTGGCAGCCACAGAGTTCTTTAGAACCGATGCTTGATGGAGAAACATTGCAACGCATTGACGACTATGCAGATTCAGTTGAAATCGACAGGTTGCTTGGAATGAAGGTGATCCAATGGCATAGCAACTACAATGGTGTGCTTGGAACTCAGTTGAGTGCAAAATTCGTGCGTTCTTGGAGGAAAAAGGTGAGAAAGATTTATGATGAGAATGGAAAACTGGTTGCAGAGAATCCTGGATGGTTACGCAGATCGAGATTGGTTGCACGTGAGTTTAACTGGTTGGATGTGCGTGAAGATGTTTACAGCCCATCTTCCAGCAGCTCAATTGTGAAACTTCTTCCTGCACTTGCAATGTCAGATGGATTTTGCAAAAGCGCAGTACTTGGCACTTTGGATGTGGCAGACGCTTTTCTTCAGGTGCCTCAGCCTGTTCCAAGGGTTGTGAAGATTGGAAATTTGGAATTGGTGATTTTGATGTGTCTCCCTGGTCAAAGGGATGCAGCAAAACTATGGTATCAACATTTCACCAATGTGCTGCAGAAGAAGTTCAGTGCGACGATTTGTGTGGAACAACCTTGCGTGATGAGGATTCAGAGAAAATGTGCGATGGTTTTACATGTGGATGATGTGTTGTTTTTGGGTGAACAACAATGGCTTTCAGATGTTTTTCTTCCTGGATTGAAAGAGGAATTCAAGCTGAGCTCAACACTGGTTGACAGACGTGCTGGTGGAACGTTTGAATTTCTGAAAAGATTTCATGTGGTGGAACCAGACTACATGGAGATCACAGTGTATCCAGAGGAAAAGCATGTCCATACGATGTTTGAAAGATACTCGAAAGCAAATGGAAAGCCTCCGAAGCTTTGCAAGACACCTTGCAACACTTCCTCTACAACGACCTCCCTTGATGCTGCGATGGAAAAACCCCTGTCTGAAACTTTGAGTGCAGAGTTCAGATCTTTGGTCGGGATTGCAATGTATGTGAGTCAGGAACGCTTTGACTTGCAGTTTGCAACCAAAAGTCTGGCAAGCTACTTGAAAAGCCCAACAAAGCGAGCTTGGGTGGATCTTGGCCGTCTTGTCGGCTACATGAAGTTCAGCGAGAGCTTTGCACTGAGGATGAGAAAAACAAGCAAGGGTAGCAGCTTTCAGGGTTGCATGTTTGGGAATGAAAGTGAAACTGAAACGCGAAACAACCTCATCGAAACGTATTCAGACTCAGACTGGTCAAACCGTTCAACATCAGCGGCAGTACATGTTTTGAATGGCATTGTTATTTGGTCAACAAGTAGAACACAGAAGTGTATCAGTTTGAGTAGCACAGAAGCTGAGTGGTATGCGGCAACTTCAGCAGTTTGCGATTCCCTCTTCCTCCATCATATTCTCTCCTTCCTGACTGATGATGAAGTAGGACCCGTTATTTTGCACACTGACAGCTCAGCGGTGAAGATGCTATCCAACAAACTTGGTGCTGGGAGATTGAGACATATCAAAGGGCGGCTCCTTTGGCTTCAAGCTAAAGTACTTAGTGGTGATCTTTGTATTAAACAGGTGAAAACGCTCTACAACATTGCAGACCTCAACACCAAGTCGTTAGCCAAGGACAGACACCTTTTTCTACTTCACATGTTGGGTTTTGTTTGCAGTGGTGAGAAAGTAGGCGAAACAGAGTTCACACGAGTTCAAGCAAAAGAGATGTTGAAACAACAAGTGAATATGGTCAGTGAAAATTTCAGTGAACAAACCGGTCAGCTCAAAACCAGTAGAACCAACAGAATGGCCAAGCAATTTTTGCGTGCGCTTTCGGTTTTCAGTGTGATGAGTCTGGCTGAAGGGCATGGAATTGCCAACGTGGCACAGCTGGTACATGGTGTTTCGAACGCCTTGAGCTGGTGGCACGGCACATGGAGCCCAATGAATATTCTCTCCATAATCCTTCTCTTCCTCATGGCAGTCCTCCTCCTCGTGCACATGAACCCCAGTTCGGGATCAGGACCAAGCGCAGGTTCAGCAGAAGCAAGGTCCAGATCAAGGTCACGATTTGATTTGGAGCCTGGTGCAGAGCCTCCAACAAGCAGGTACCCTTCGAACCCGAGAAGCCTAGGGATGAAATATCCAAACGTGTGCTCAGGTGATGATTTTCGTCCTGAAGGGATGCTATACTGGATGTGTGTTCGAGCTGGAAAGAGAATTGTAAGAGGCAACCGCATTCTTACAAACAATATGAGAAAAGGTGGGTTACAACAGATGCTCAAACTATGCATGGAAGGTTTGAGTGCTGAAGATCGAGAAAATATGATTGACAATGTCAGGTCAATGACAGACCTCACCGATGACGAGTACTCACCAAGGTATATGTGCTCAGAAGAGACAGTGATGCGAGAATGTGAACAAGGAGTGCGAGCTTTTGACATAGCTGCAGATCAGATACGTCGAATGGAAGAAGAAGCTGAAAATGGAGAAGTAGTGGAAACAGAAGAAGGTCGACACGACCGCTACATGAGGTCAGAACTTGATGATGTCTCTGACCCTGGATACTGACATGACATTCGAGCAGAACCAGAGAGTGAGCATGCAGGTGATTATGAACGTGGTGAGTCAGATGAAATGGCTTCTGACCCAGAATCACCTGAAACGTTTGAGGAGAAGAAGCACAGATATAGCCTATGCGAGAAACATGAAGCCTCAGATGAGGAATTGTGGCAGCAACTATACGATGCGAGAATGCAGGAAATCCAAGGTGAGCAATACTTGGTAGCCCCTGCAATGGACTTTCAGCTTTACTTGGAAGAAGAAAGTGAAACTGTGAGAAATGAGCCTCTTGAAAGAGGATGATGAGAGACTTCAAAGCTATGCAAGGAGTTAACGCGATCTCCTTGATGGCGTTTCACATGGAATGGTCGCAATAGACCTTAGCAATAGAAACCACAAGCTGTTTGGTTGCAATAAATCCAAGGCCCTACTGCTTTGGGACATACCAGATGTCCACTTGGATTTGAATGGTTGAAACTAGGTTGTTTATTTCCGTAGGAATAGACTCTAGTTTGGGCAATGAGTAAAGCCTACTCACTACCCAAAGGCGGGGTATAGAGTTTTGTACTTTGGACTCAGCCCGGTTGTATAGGCAGTTTGCTAGTTGAAAACTACTCCAAAACTGAAACCTCAGTTTAGCCAAAGAGTTCTGTCATGCAACAAGCATGGATGTGAATGAGCGCTTACTCCGCAGGCGTTGTGGTTAGAAAAGATGTTTTTAGAAATCCAGCAGATGAAAAAGAAGAAAGAGTGACCAAACGTTTTACACAGATGTCGTGCGAGGGACATGTGATGTGAATGTTTTGTGTTTAGTTTATTTGATTATGGAGATATTCAAATTATATGTATATATATATATATAACGCGTTGTATATGTTTGTATGTTTGTTTGCTTTTATATAGTGAGGGATCTAGATTTTATCTAGTTTGGCTCAAAACAAAGGAAAGTCCTTGCAGAACCTGACGCAGTCCATTTTGGATGTGTGGAACATGCAGCAGGGCCAGAGAGCATTCATTCTCAAAGACACTGCGCCAGCAAGGGGCTCCAGAGCCTCGTCCCTTGCGAGGTGAGTGAAGCTTGTTTGGGCGACCCAACATGTCACCCACCAACAAACTGAAGGTAGAGAAAGCCAACACAGCAGGCATGCCATCACCTTGCTCATGACATGCTACCTGCTCCAATGCATCGTGTCCATTGAGAACCCTGCCCGCAGCTGGTTAGGGCCACTTTTAGCAGTGTTGGCCAAACAAACCATGGATGAGGGCTTCATTACCTGGTATTTTCACTGGAAGCCACGATGTTTGATGCGTGCATGCGTGGCTCTTCCCGCAACAAGAGCACTACAATTTTTGGGTTCCCAGGTGTTTTCAACTCCCTTGCGGTGCGCTGCAACAATTCTCACCGCCATGAATTGTGGTCGGCCAAGAAGTTGGATGGCCGGGGCTGGGTTTTTGACACAGCGGCTGAAGCCCGAATAGCCAGCACTGTTAGCACGGCGTTTGGCCGCCAGGGCCGTTTCTGAACCTCAAACAGCTCCGCCTGGACAGCCTTCAAGCGCAAGGCCGACAACATCGAGCACTTCAACAATTGATCCCAGACTTTGTGGCTTCTCGGTGGCTTGCCAACAATGCCAAGCCCGCCGCCAACGAAAAACTTCTGCCACCGGGGAAGAATTGGAGGTGGCTGCAGCAGAGCAGTCAGTGGAGACTGGTGTCAAGGTGGGCATCTCTATGGAACCTGGGGCTCACATTGCAAGAGCCCTGCAGCTCCTTCACCCAATGGATTCAACAATCGTGCTGCCAGACCCTCTCAAGAAAGCCCTGTTCAACATGATCACCAAGGAACCTGCGGAAATTGCCAGAGAAAGGTTGGAAATGCTGAAGCTTTACAGAGATAGAGCTGCAGACTTGCGTAAGGCTGAATCCGAGTTGCACAAAAAGCTGCCAGCTCATGTTCAGGGTGTTATCAAGGGCAAACGCCTTTTACTTTTTGAAGAACGTTTGAAAGCCAATTCTTTTCCCGACATGCAAGCCATGCGTGATTTTGTGGAGGGGGTTGATTTGGTAGGTGAGGAGCCTTTCTCTGAGCTCTTCAAAGAAAAGCCGCAGCCAACCAGAGACAATGACCGTTGGACAGCTGGATCTTTCGGCACAGCTACATAGGCAACTTGTAATAGGCCGACCCCTTGCAGACCATGAGCGTGAACATACTGATAGGCTGGTTGAACTGTCACAGGAAGAGGTGGATGAGAGCTTCCTCAAGGGGCCATTTTTCTCGGAGGATGCAGTGTCCGCTGAACTGGGCACGGAGTGTTGGACGCTGACCAAGCGCTTTTTACTCATACAAGGAGAGGATGGCAAAGAACGTATAATTGACGATTACCGCAGAAGCCATGTGAACTCAGCCTTTGCTTCGCGTTCATACCTGGAGTTACAAGATGTTGATGTCCTGGCTGCTTTGGTAACCCTTTTGATGAACCTGCTTAGTTGTGGACCACATGTCTCCGCACTGTTAGGGCCCAGGAAGCCCTCGTGGGCCGGTGCTTCGACTTGTCCAAGGCCTACAAACAACTGGCAGTGAGCAAGGCCAGCCTTAAATACTCTGTGCTAGGGGCTAGAGACAGCAAAGGCCAGTGGTTTTTCTACATAGGCCAGTCACTCCCCTTCGGTTCGACTGCTAGCGTTTACAGCTTCAACAAGACTGCTAGGGCGCTTCAGTTTCTACTTTGGCAGGACTTTGGGGTGGTAACAACAATTTTTTACGATGACTACCCCACTTTGCGAAGGCTGCTGAGAACACCACCCAAGTGGTGTCAGGTTTCTTCCAGCTGCTAGGCTGGAGGCATGCGGTGACAGGCAAGTAGGCCAAGCACTTTGCTTCAACTTTTGCTGCTTTGGGGGTTAGCTAGCCTGCATGACTCCTTTTTCACGGTGGGCAACAAACCAGAACGCCTCCAGAGAATTGAACGAATGATCCAGCAAGCGGCATGCGATGGAAAGGTGTCTTGCACCGTGGCGGCATCAGTGCATGGGCTCCTGAACTTTGCATCGGGTTTTGCATTGGGCAAGGCTTTACAGCCATCAGCACAGGGTTTCTCTTCCCTTGCCTCGGGCTTGGAGCTCCGACCTACGGCCTTTGCAGACTTATGTGAGCATGCGTTGATGGTCCTCAAGTCTCTTCAGCCGAGAAGAATTGCTACTGCAGATGAGACTCTACCGATCATCATTTACACCGATGGTGCTTTTGGAGAAGATCTTGCAGATTGGGGTGCCATTCTCTTTGACCCTGTCACCCACACCAGGGCATGCTACGCTGGCAAAGTACCCAACTTTTAGCTGGATGCCTGGCACAGTCTGGTAGGAGAACAGCTTATTTGCCAGATTGAGATGTATGCGGTTGTGTGTGTGAGGTGGCGGATGAGACACCTCTTGCATGTGAGACGGGCAATTCTTTTTATTGACAACGAACCCTGCCGTTACTGCTTGATTAAAGGGAGGTCACCATCCGACCCACTTTTTCGTATGGCCCATGCCTGCTCCTGTTTGGAAGGCGCTATGCCATGCTATTTGTGGTATGAGCGCATTGCATCCTTGGAGGTGACGTCAGCCTGCCAGCTGAACTGTTCACCTCAATAGTGGATGGTGCACCGTTTCCCCAGGCAACCTGGAATGGAAATGACGTAGGGTGGATCCTCAAGCAAGGGGGGAAGTCACATGGATGCACCAATTGACTGAGATCTCCCATGAGATAATCCGGTCATAGGTGATGTGTGTGACAAGATGACTTCAAAGGAAGCATGACAAGTCACCAGCAAACCTTGTGTGATCGCTCCCCCGACCAGGCATGACAAAGAGAGATCCGTGCAGCATCGTTCTTTCAGTCATTTGGCATGTCCAGTCATTTCACATATTCGTTTGAGCAAAAAAAATACCGACGAGTTTGTCGAGGCGTCCTATTACGCGCTTCCGTAACTTGGAGGTTATCCTTCTAAACGACCTTGGGTGTTGTGAAAACGTAGGTGAATCATGGGTACCATGGAAGCCTTGTCTTTTCAACACAGCGTAGGAACGAAGCGCACAAGGTCGTACAAAGGTAACCAAAACAAATAAAACAGCGGAAAACAAATCTTGGGAAACGTTTTGTTTCTGCTTGTAAATTCTCAACTGTTTTGCCTTGCTGTTTTCCATGTGACTTGTCTGACAATTATTTGTTGGAATTTTACATCTCAAATCAGGGATGATGTGGGCGGGTTCACACAGAACAAATCTGTGAATTTCCCATAGTTTTTGACCCTCCCAAACTTCCTCTTCGAGTCACCCACCCTCAAAAACAGGGGGAAGTCACATGGATCCACCGATTGACTGAGATCTCCCAAGAGATAATCCGGTCATAGGTGATGTGTGTGACAAGATGACTTCAAAGGAAACATGACAAGTCACCAGCAAACCTTGTGATCGCTCCCCCGACCAGGCATGACAAAGAGAGATCCGTGCAGCATCGTTCTTTCAGTCATTTGGCATGTCCAGTCATTTCACATATTCGTTTGAGCAAAAAAAATACCGACGAGTTTGTCGAGGCGTCCTATTACGCGCTTCCGTAACTTGGAGGTTATCCTTCTAAACGACCTTGGGTGTTGTGAAAACGTAGGTGAATCATGGGTACCATGGAAGCCTTGTCTTTTCAACACAGCGTAGGAACGAAGCGCACAAGGTCGTACAAAGGTAACCAAAACAAATAAAACAGCGGAAAACAAATCTTGGGAAACGTTTTGTTTCTGCTTGTAAATTCTCAACTGTTTTGTCTTGCTGTTTTCCATGTGACTTGTCTGACAATTATTTGTTGGAATTTTACATCTCAAATCAGGGATGATGTGGGCGGGTTCACACAGAACAAATCTGTGAATTTCCCATAGTTTTTGACCCTCCCAAACTTCCTCTTCGAGTCACCCACCCTCAAAAACAGGGGGAAGTCACATGGATCCACCGATTGACTGAGATCTCCCAAGAGATAATCCGGTCATAGGTGATGTGTGTGACAAGATGACTTCAAAGGAAACATGACAAGTCACCAGCAAACCTTGTGATCGCTCCCCCGACCAGGCATGACAAAGAGAGATCCGTGCAGCATCGTTCTTTCAGTCATTTGGCATGTCCAGTCATTTCACATATTCGTTTGAGAAAAAAAACGACGAGTTTGTCGAGGCGTCCTATTACGCGCTTCCGTAACTTGGAGGTTCTCCTTCTAAACGACCTTGGGTGTTGTGAAGACATATTAATATTTACATACCGGCATGTACACCTGTGCATTTCATTTTGTTGATGCACAAATTGAAACTTGTCAAAAATGAAACGTGATGTTGTTGTTGTTGTTATTATTGTTGTTGTTGTTGTTGATGTTGATGATGATGATGGTGATGTTGATGATGGGGGCATGGTTGGTGAAAAGAAAAAGGTGATCATGATGAAAATGATGGTGATGATGATGATGGTGGTGGTGGTGGTGGTGCTGTGATGATGTTGTTGTGACGGTGTTGTGTTGATGGTGATGCGAGAAGATGGTGATGGGGAAAATTATCATGACAAAATATGTTGGCAATAACTTTTTGGGAAAAACCCTTTGCAGGTCCTTGTGGGACTTGGTTGTGTCCTTCGTGCTGGTGTCTTAGTGGTCTGTCAATTTTGTTTAGGTGGTCGTTGTTGCCTTGGTGGCACTTTGGTGGTGTGTCCGTAGTGTAGTGTCTCGACGGTGTCCGGTGATGTTTTGGGTGTTTTGCTCATGTTTTGGGTGTTTCTTTGGTGTTTTGGCCGTGTTCCGGTGGTGTCTTGGTGGTATTGAAGGAATGGTATTTTCTCAAGTAAAGTGGCTCACCTGTCAACGCAAAAATGGGCGTCAAAGGAAACACGAAACTTTGCTATTGGGGTGCAAACAACCAATCACATGCAATTTAATTCCTTATGCATAATATGGATGCCATTTTGGTTAAATTTAGTTTCGTCCGGGTACTACTACCAATCGCAATGTGGCGTGCAGCAACCCCAGACTGTGTGAACAGTGTCGCGGGTATGTGGTAATTTGTCAACCTCCTTGTTGTGCATGTGGTAATGCACAATGAAATCTGAGGCAGTTCCTTTTGATGAAAGTAGCACGTGTGGTGGTGCGACTTGCAGATGAAGAGAGGCAGGGAATATGAGCATCAATGGCAGTTACGATCTTAAATATTACTGACCTAAAAGTTATTATTGTTATTATTGTTGCAATTACTACGTAAATTTTTGTTATTTATATTATTGACTGACTCCATGCAACATTCCACATGTCATTTGCGAACTTTTCACGTCCAAAACCTGTTGATGGTCATATATGGTACCACGACCCATCAACAAATGGGGATCAGTCGAGGTTCCATCTTGAGGAAGGTGCAACAACAATCATGTGACCTGCAGAGAAGAAATGGGTCGGGTCGGTGGTGAAACCAAAATTTCCCGCAACGAAAATCAGGAGCTGATGCTGGTCCTAAAAATTGTGCAGCACCCCCAAAAGGATAGAAACTCGATCTATCACTAGTTTAGTATCTTAAAAAAAATTCGTTTGCAAAGGGTGGCTCAACCACGATCCAATTTTTTTGCCGAAGAATCTTCTGATGCCGTGGAAGATCGGTCTGGGCATTGGGATGGTTCAGTTCCAAGCCTTATTTCTGGTAACATTTGGGGCTTAGTTGGCATCTTATGGACCGGTATGCCACATTCTATGAATCCCAAATCAACTAAAAGTAACTAAGCACTGCTAAGGTTGAAGTTCCTGCCACCGAAGTTGTCGCGCGCTGGTGAAACCTTGCTGAGAACGATCGATGAGGTGGGGTAGTGCAACAAGACTTTTTGTGGGTGCGGATTATCACAATCCATTCACATCCATTAACTGTGCGGCACATGAGCTGTGCCAACATCTATTGTATCTAGAGTTACAGTATCCATTAACATCCGACAATATGAATCCAATACATCACTACCTTGCGGATGGGGCATTGGGGCATTGTCCAGGTGGCACCATGCAAGTATGACCTCTTCTACTCTCCACGGTCCAGACACCTGGCGATCAATTCTGACCGAAACTTGGGCGCATCAAACACGATTTTGGTGCTTCAATTTGCTGCTCAGGACATAGAAAAGCGAGGAACATCGACATGTGCTTTATTAACTTTTTAGATCATGAGAGCGCGGTTGTCGCCGGCGAGCATTTGGTGAAGGTGGGTGCCGTTCTTCGGGCGATGGATTTCATTTTCGGGATTTGGGGATCGATGAAAACTTTCAGCCACACGAAACGGATGATTATATTTTATATCATAATTATGATGTACAAATGGACATGCAGAAATATATCACCATAATGTACAGCCAGGTGAGCCCAATGCATTCTCTATTTAGGCTCAAGTGAAAGGGCGCTCCGTAGCGGGGATACGCATCAAAAGGAAGGACGGACGGAAGGACGGACGGAAGGACGGACGGAAGGACGGAAGGACGGAAGGACGGAAGGACGGAAGGACGGAAGGACGGAAGGACGGAAGGACGGAAGGACGGAAGGACGGAAGGACGGACGGACGGACGGACGGACGGACGGAAGGACGGAAGGAAGGAAGGAAGGAAGGAAGGAAGGAAGCTGAAAGCGGTATTTCAGGACACTGGACACTTGTCGAAAGCGGCTCTCCAACTATATCTACGAATCTACTTGATTTAACTTACATTCGCTCACAACAGGCATGTTGTGCATTTTATGTATATATATATAAATGTATGTATACCTTGAGTACCATTTAAATCAATCAATAAATAAATAAATCAATAAATAAATAAATAAATATAAAAATAAATAAATAAATAAATAAAAATAAAAATAAAAATAAAAATATAAATATAAATATATATATATATACACAAAATCCCTGAGTACCATATTTCACCGCACACAGGAGCACAGCCAGGTGTTGTCATTCTGCTTTGGGGGAGGCGCTGCGCCCTCCCCCAATCCTCCCTCCCGTCTTTTTTATTTGAATCCAAGCTTGCACATTTGGAAATATATGATTCGACAAATGTATTTCAGTACAGTCCATTCAAGAGTCCCAATTCATATGCTGACATGCACACAACCCCAATCCTTCCCCTACCCCCCACACCACCCTTAATTTAACTTACATTCTACATGCTCACCGTAGGCGTGTTGTGCATCATGTATACCTTAAGTACCATATATATATATATGTATATATATACATATATATATATAAATAAATAAATAAATATATATATAGATATACACATACGTAAACCCTGAGTACCAACCATATTCAACCTACAGCAACACACGGGAGCACAGGTATTGTCATTCTGCTTTGGGGGGTGGTACATCCTGTGCTGAGCTGTATGCGCAACTGTGCACAATTTTAGCACGTACTGCTACATCCTGAGTCTGCGATCCTTCTGCTGGTGTCTTGATGTTTTTTTGCCTTCACACATAGACTTCTACACATCCATTAAAGACATACATACAAACATATACTATACAGACATACATGCACACGTGCGTACATGCATACATCCACACATTAATGCAGACAGGGGTCGATGAGGGTATAGGTTTCTGTTTTTTGATACCAATAATATTTTTTTGATCCTTTTGGAGTTTTTTTTGATATCAATAATATCTTTTTTTGATCCTTAACCCCTGTAGCGCTCAGGTTTGTGAGTAAATAGTTTTGCATGGTAGCGAGAGAGGTTCGAGACAGGGATTCGAGCCGAAACTCCTGATTTCGGAGGAGGAGAGGAGCTGGTGGCTCCAGGGCCCATTGTAGGGGCCGACGGGCCGACAGAGCCCGAAGGTCAGAGGCTGCAGAAGCAGCAGAGCGCGAGGAAACGAGCGACGGGCCAGCAGAGCCCGAGGGAGCTGTTGAAGGAGGAGCTGGTAGACCGGAGAGGGTCGGAGAAGGTCTACGAACTTCGGATTGCGCCGAGGAGAGGTCCATTCCCAAAGGCAACCACCGCAAGAGGATTTGTGTGCGGAAGCACTTCAGAGACAGAAAGACAAGAAAGCCACGGGCAAAGGAACCGGAAAGAAAGGAGAAGGGAAGCCCATAGTTGAGTACGGTGAGACCTTCCAGAACATCTCCAACACGTCGTGGACGCATTTGGTCCAGGAGGAGCTTCTGGTGGTTCAGGAGCAACACCAGCGGTCGATTTAAGACCGAGCGACCATCCTTCAACAGAGCCAGCGCCACAGGCCATGACCAGGGAATGGTTTAAGCCGAGACGATCCACCGAGATCGGAAGGAAAAGCGTCCGCAACACCGAAGGCGGTGGCCGGACGGCGTGCTAGGAGGATCACAGTCCATCCCAGTACTACAAGGTTAGCTAAGGCTCGTGTTGCGCGTGGTGTGACTGGTCCGGAAGCAGCCCTAGGATCCAACTATCGACAGCGAAGTGCTGCAGCCCAAAAAGCCGTTGCACAAGCACGTGCACGGGGCACTTGCGACTGCAATTGTTGCAAGGGTTTACCAAGCCGACGGGACCGACGAGGCTTGCTCATCTTGTGATGAACGCAAGACGCGGCAGCGATCAGCAGTACATCGATTCGCATCCTCAGTTGTAGCAAAGTCTCAAGCAAAAGCAAGGGCACGGAGAAAATTCCCAGTGGCACTGAAACCTCGACGACAAAGACCCCAGGAGCATCTGAACGGTCGCAAGAGACAGAACCAAAGGCGAAAGGACCACCACCTACACCTAAAGCGCAGGAACCAAAGGCCGCAGGACCAACACCTAAGGCTGGGGAGAGGATCTATCATATCGGCCGGAATGTGACGTTGTTGAATCCAAATACAGAACAATTGGAAGAGCCCAATGGGAGTTTGAGCAGGAGGAAGGCTTTAGAGGAGGGCGTAGAGAGGCCGAAGACAAAGCGTGAACCGTCAAGGAAGAAGCGAAAGACCAAAGCCGCACCAGAACCGAAAGCGGCCGAGGCGAAGCCCAGGCCGAAATCCCAACAGGTTCTGAAGAGACCAGCGGCTGCCGTATCATCAGTTGAACCCAAGGCCAAGCCGAAGAAAGAACATCCATCAGATAGTGAGTACACGTACACGGACACGTACGTGTGGGAGTCTGAAGAAGAAGAAGAAGCGGCGGAGCAAGACGCCGTTGAAGATTACTTCTGATGGATCCTGCTGTGCAAACGGGCAGCTTCAAGCTGAAAATGTTTCACTCAAGACAGGGCAGCAATCCCTGCAGCAGGAAAATGAAGCGCTCAGGGCGCAGCAGACCGGGGTTGCAGCGATTGCCAAATCTCTTGGGGACTTGGCTAAATCCGTAGAAGAAAACAAAAGCGAAAGAAAAGATCGTATGTTGTTGGTAGATGCTGAGGGTTTAGGTAAACCAGAAACCTTCAACAACGATGAACCAAGTTTCCGTAGATGGGCTAGGACGGTTTGCAACCTTACAGTTGGGATGTTTGGAAAAGAGTTTCAAGATGTTTTGGATTATTGTTTAGACCTTGAGGATGCGGTTGATTTCACAACCCTAGAGACCAAGTTTGGGATGATTTGGATCCAGATGGAATCCCAGGGTTGGATGACAAGTGCTTAGCTCGTTGACCACAGGTGAATCCGAAGAGCTTGTGGCCGGATGCGCGAACTTGGCAGCTTCTAGATTTGAAGCTTGGCGGCGGTTGAATCGCCGGTGGGGTCCGGTTACAGATCCTTAGGGCAATATGTAATCCAGAGCGTACCAAAACAACTTGATGGTTTGATCCGGAGGTATGAGGCACGAAAGAATGAAAACGGGCAGAGGGAAACTCTTGGAGATGACATCAAATGCACGGCCATAGAACTCCTAGTGCCCACAGATTTGAAAAAGCATTTGATTCTCAACAAAAGTAGGTTGACATCCTATAGCCTCATCAAACAGGAGATTGAAGTTTTGATGGAAACCATGTTGGGTTCGAAAGGGAAGATTCACAGGCCGGGATCAGCGGCAGCAGCGTCAAGCCAAGGACCAGCGCCTATGGAGGTCGACTCCTTCGCAGCATGGCTGGGTTCCTTGGTGAAAGGGAAAGGAAAAGGTAAAGGTCGGTAAAGGTGGTAAAGGAAATAAAGGTTGGAAAAATAATGACAAAGATATGGCCTGTTAGAACCGTGGTAAACAGGGACGTAAGGCTGCAGATTGTTGGAGTAAGAAGAAAGACGGTTCTAAAGGCTCAAAAGGTGGAAAGGGAAAGAAAGGCTCAAGCAAAGGCTCAAACAAAGGCTCAACTGATGGCAAGAAAGGAAAAGGAAAAGGAAAGCCGAAGAAACATGCATCGGCCCTCGATGAGGCCGGAGAGGAAGAAGATGCCGAGTATGAAGCGGGTGATGAACCCGAAAATGAAGAGGTTGACACTTTTGAAAAATGGTGTCATTATGAATTCGGAACCACATGATTGTGGTGAGTGGACCAAATTCAACCTGGACAGAGGTGCCGCACAAACGGCAATTCCGAAGTCCTGGAACGCCATTCAATGGACACCAGGAACCACTGTGACGTTCAAGACAGCATCAGGTGAATTGGTTCCCAGTGAAGGGACTGGACCCTATGTAGGGTCAGACGAAAATGGACTCCGATGCAAGATCACCGGACCGATAGCCAATGTGCACAAACCGTTGGTATCAGCCTACGAGTGTCTGAGCGAAGGACGTCTGGCAGTTCTTGATGAACATGGAGGCCATGTTTTGCCTTTGAACTCAGCAGCGCCAAAGGACATCCAAAGGATCTTGAAGAAGGCCGCAGCCAGCGAAAAGCGCAAATGGCTGAAGTTGCACCAAGAGAGGGGCATCTACAACTTCTACTTGCAAGGAAAGTCACCGGTGGATGAAAACCTTGAGCAGGGTCTTAGCCGGCAGCGGAAGGACGTGTAAGTCCGGCCAGAGAATCTGGAGCGGCTGCAGGTGAAGCGGCCGAGGCAAATCCTAATCTTCCAGGCCGACCTCGGGATGAAGGTGAGGTTGGTGAGGAAGTTGAGCTGGAAGAGATGGCCCAATCCGTTCGAATAAGAGCACCTACCGATCCAACACCCGAAGAGGTGGAGGAACATGTGAGTACAGGCCATGTGCAGTATCGCACGTGGTGTCGCCGGGCACTTTGCCCGAGGGAGTTCAGATGGAAACTGGAGCTCTGATGAAACAGAAGAAAGTTTTCAAGACACTGATAAAACCTCTGGTCTTGGACACCTATGAGTTGAGAGGTGTGACGATCAATGAAGAGGACGCAGACAACATTGCAGAACTGAGTTGTCAAATGTGTGCAGTGGACGTGATGGAAATCTACAGCCTGAAGAGGTTTACAGAAGCGGCGACGAGATACCGACTGAGACCAGGTTTCGCTGTAGACTTGACTGAACAGAAGCCGGACAGATCCTACTGGGATCTGACAAAGTCCGAAGATGTAGAAGAAGTTGAGCGGATCGTGGAAGATGACAAACCAGAACTGCTAACAGGCAGTCCACCGTGCCATATGTTTTCCCAACTCCAAAAAATAAGCTGGGACAAGATCAGCCCAGATGTCCGTGAGCAGCGGATGACTGAGGCAAGACATCACCTGCATGTCAGCTGCAAAATGTGCAGAAAGCAGTATGACGCAGGCCGAATATTCCTACATGAAGCACCGTGGGGAGGGTCAAGTTGGAAAGACCCTGAAGTACAGGCAATTTTGGCATCACCAGGTGTTTGGTACGTGGACCAATGTGCCGGTAGAACATGATGGCTACCGACAAGCGCGGTCTTCAAGGGACCCGCTGCGTCCGAAAAGAAACAGGTTGGCTGACAAACGGCGAAGACCTAGCCGAGCTCTTACAAGGCGAGTGCACTAATAAGACTGGAGGTGAATGGCACAGACACATCCATCTTATTGGTGGCATTTCAAGAGCAGCGGCAGAGTATCCACCAATGCTAGTCAAAGCTGTACTTAGATGGCTAGAGGCCGAGCTGGTGCGGAGTGGAGAGCTAGGCTCCACCGAAGCAAACACCAGCGAGGAGCCATTTGTCAATCAAAGGGAGTTTGAAGAATGGTATTGGGACGATGTGAATTAGCGCCAGAGAAAGTCCGTGAGGCTAGGAAGTTGGAAATGGAATACTTGAAGAAACAAGCGGTTTACGAGAAAGGACCGACATCCGAAGCCTTCAAAGTCACAGGCCGGAGGCCGATACCGGTCAGGTGGCTGGACACAGAAAAAGGAGATCCAACCAAACCTAACTTCAGATCACAACTTGTAGTGAAGGACATCAAGGCAACAAAATCGGAGAGCGAGCAGCTACCTCAGAACCTGCTGTTCAGCTCGACTCCTCCCCTGGAGTCAATGCGGTTGCTCTGTTCACTCATGAGCACCCAAAAGCTGTCAAAGAGAGGACTGAGGACAAAAGCTGAAGCATTGGATTATATGGGACATCAGCAGAGCACACTTTTACGGCATTCCGAAAAGGACCATCTACTGTACATCGAACTATACCCGATGAAGATGTGTCGTACACGGAACCTGATGAGAAGGAATGTGGTCTATTGATGAAGTCCATGTATGGAACGCAGGACGCACGCAATATTTGGCCGGGTCATTACACCAGCTTGCTGGAATCGGCCAACATAAAGCGAGCCCGTTCAAACGGAAGCGTGTTCTGTTGTGAAAGTGATGGAACAAGAATCGTCGTACACGGTGACGATTTCCTGGTGTTGAGCGACAGCCAAGGATTACAGGAGATCGATGACCTGTTGCGGAGTGCATACGAGCTGAAACGGCTCCGCACTTTAGGGTTCGAGGAAGGTGACGACCGAGAAATCCATTTTCTGAATCGCTTGATCAGAGTGGGGTAGCACAACGGTCGACAAGCAGTTTTCTTAGAACCGGACAGGAGACATGTAGATCTTTTGATCCGAGAGTTGGGTCTGGAAACAGCAAAAGGAGTGGACACACCCGATGTGAAGAAGTCGGTGGACCAGCAGATGCTGGAATCCAAAAGTCTAATCCTAGGAAAAGACTTCGCAAAGACATATACCGGTCATGTGTGATGCGAGCGGCATACCTGTCGCAAGACCGCCCTGACATTTCACACATGGTGAAAAACCTCGCACGGGGACTGGTCAACCTTACTGGGCCAAGTGGAGCGATCTTAAGAGGCTTGGGTAGATTCTTCAAGAAATACCCAGACTTCACTCAGATCTTTGCGGAGCAACGGACGCCAAGCAGTATCCGAGTGCAAGTGGACAGGGACCATGCTGGTTGCGCTGTCACCCCAAGATCGGGATGTTGGCACTGTTCGGAGCACATACGCTCAAACTTGCCAGCAATGTCCAATCGACCATATCTCGTTCCACAGGCGAAAGCAAGTATTACGCCTTGGTGAGGGGAGGAAGCACGGCGTTGGGCATACAATCGCTGTTGCAAGATCTAGGATTTGATCTGCCAGCAGTGGTAGAGTCCGACTCCAATTTGGCAAAAGGAACGGTGAGCCGAATAGGACTCGGAAAAGCGAAGCACATCCAAACGAGGTATCTGTGACTGCAAGAACGAGTAGCCATGAGCCATCTGAAGGTTGTGCATGTACCTGGAAAGAGCAATCGGCAGACGCATTGACCAAGAGCTTGCCCGGAGTACCAATGCGCAACACAATGGAAAGCTCAGGTTACCTATACCTGACAGAGCGGAGTAAGGGTCAGATGAAGCTATCAGACTCATAGTCCAAAGGCCCTGGCCAGACTCCACTACCGACCTAGGAAGCCAAAAGTAGCGGATGAATGGTAGCACGAGGTTCGCCCACAGCACAGTGACTGTGGTGGCTTAGTTTGTGTAGCACCGGCGAACTGGAAAGCCAGTTCTTACGTAAGGAGGAGTGCAGAAATATATCACCATAATGTACAGCCGGGTGAGCCCAACGCATTCCTGCGCCACTCTATTTTGGCTCAAGTGAAAAGGCGCTCCGTAGCGCCCAGGTTTGTGAGCAAATAGTTTTGCAGGACAAGTTTGTGGGTCCATGGGTGAGGGTTTGAAGGCCGAGTTTCCGACTTGGCCAGAACTTACAAAGGACGTTGAAGTTGTACTGGCGTGTCTTTTGGAAAAACATAGCTGAAACATTGTAACTTTTGGGCTTTCTAACCTCCATAGCGTCCGTGAGGCACAAGCATACACACACACATACGGCGTAATTGTATATATATATATATTATATAAATCAATCTACACGATATCATTATATAATACTCTATATAATTATATATATTTACCAATATATAAATATAAATGTATATTTATATACATACATAGATTATACTACATCCTGTGTATATGTGAATAGATCTGCTGGATCCTCAGCGGCGCCAGCCGTATGAAGCTTTGTCGATGGAGGAACCAATCTCGACGAGCCTCGGCCCGCTGACGCCGCTGTGTGCGGCGCTGTGTAGGTGTCGTGGTTCACAGCAAACAGGTCGATGCCCTTATCCAGAAGCAAAATCAGGATGAGGAACCTCACAAATGCCGAGCTCATACACAATCACCAGGACAAACTTGAAGCCAATGGCCAGCGACCAGAGCAAACCAAGAGCCTGAAGTGCAGATGCAAGAGCGATGGAGATTCAGCGTGCACTATCCACGTAGAAGAAGCAGCCCGCGGGAGAAGGAATGGCTAGTCCCGCTAAAGTTGGAACAGACGGGGGCAAAAAAAAATGCTAAGATTCACCGGAACCCAAACCTTCATTCCCATTATGGACCCATTAAATATTAAATCCATATGTAAAATTTCATACCATTAGTTAAATACCATTATGGATCCATGAAAATCATGAAATCCCCATCCCATTATGGTTCCAGCACTAGCCACCTCAAAGACCGACAGGTCTTTGAAGCTTCCTGGGTTGCTGTCCGCCAAGCAGGAGTACAAGGCCGGGATATAACCTCAATATAGGGGTTTCCTACAATGGGGACCCAACGCTGGATATTTTATGGTGGAAAATTTTCCAAAAGACGATGATTTAGGGTACTCCCATGACTTAGGAAACCTCCATATCTATGAAAATGTAGATACCATTTCTGAAATGGACCCATACCATGCAATATGATTTGATATTTACGTATACCTACGTATACATATACGTATAGGTATATGTATATACATATGTGTATCTGTATGTGTATCTGTATGTGTATGTCTTTGTATATTTTGATTTCTGTTTCCATGTGCATGTGTATATGTATTTGTGTAAATACGTATATATGTATATATGTATATATGTAAATATATATATATGTATATATGTGTATATGTGTATATGTATATATATATGTATGTATGTATATATGTATATGTATGTATATATGTAAATATGTATATATGTATATATATATATATGTATATATGTGTATATATGTATATATGTATATATGTATATATGTATATATGTACATATGTAAATATGTATATATGTCTACAGGTATATTTGTATATATGCATACATGTATACATGTATATATGTATATATGTATACATGTATACATGTAAATATGTATACATGTATATATGTATACATGTGTATATGTATACATGTATGTATGTATGCATGTATGTATGTATGTATGGATGTATGTATGTATGTGTGTATGTCTGTATTTATGTATGTATGTATGTATGTAATGTATGTAATGTATGTAATGTATGTAATGCATGTAATGTATGTATGTAATGTAATGTATGTAATGTATGTATTGTATGTATGGCATGTATGTATGTAATGTATGTAATGTATGTAATGTATGTATGTAGTGTATGTAATGTATGTAATGTATGTAATGCATGTAATGTATGTATGTAATGTATGTAATGTATTTAATGTATGTAATGTATGTATGCATGTATGCATGCATGTATGCATGCATGTATGGATGTATGGATGTATGGATGTATGGATGTATGGATGTATGTATGTATGTATGTATATATGTATGTTATGTATGTTATGTATGTAATGTATGTAATGTATGTAATGTATGCAATGTATGCAATGTATGTAATGTATGTAATGTATGCAATGTATGCAATGTATGCAATGTATGCAATGTATGGAATGTATGTATGTATGTATGTATGTATGTGTGTGTCTGTATGTATGTATGTATGCATGCATGCATGCATGTATGTATGTATAAGTATAAGTATAAGTATATGTAAATGCATATGTATATGTATATGTGTATGTGTATGTGTATGTATGAATGTACATTTGTATGTCTATATGTATATATGTGGTTATGTATATATTCAAATATGTATGTATGTGTATATGTAAATATGTATATATGGATATATGTATATAACTATATATGTATATATGTGAATATGTATATATGCAAATATGCAAATATGTTGATATGCGTATATGTATATATGCATATTTGTATTGTATGTAAATGTAAATGTAAATGTAGTACATGTATGACATATATTACATGTATTAAATATTATATGTATATTTGTATTATTTGTATTTTATGTATTTTATTTCTCTTATGTTTTATATGTAATATATGTATTATATGTATTATATGTATTATATTTTTTCAATGTATATGTATATGTTTTTGCATTTGTATATGTATATGTGTATGTGTATGTAAATGTATATGTATTTGAACATTGGATGTGTATATGTATTATGTATTATGTATTATGTCTTTTGTATTATGTATTATTTCTAATGTAGTATGATGTAACTCAACTTGTTCATGGAGTGTCATTTTGATAGGTTGAACTGGTTCGTGGTTTCCAAAGACGTCCCCAAAACATGCATGTGCATTTTGAGATTCCTGCGGGAACATGAACACACATGTGATTTTGAGAACATGGTCGTATCCATTGATTGCACGTCGGCGCACTTCAGTGCCCACGTGAGCTATTCATTCAACCTCCTTCTCGATTTGTCGCCGTCGCTGTTGGTTTTGCTATGGCTGCTGTTCCAATTTTGCCTAGTGTGAGCTGTCAGTGTGTCAAGGCATGTTTTGGGCTGTGAAACCGCAGAGAAACAAGTATTATGCATTATGTATTATATATGTATGTGTACGTGTATGTGTAAGTGTATATCTATATGTATATGTATCTGTATATGTACATGTATATGTATATGTATATGTGTATGTCTATGTATATGTATATGTATATGTATATGTATATGTATACTTGTACCTATGTGTACCTGTATATGTAAGTATTATAAATGTATCTGTATATGTATACGTACACGTATGTGTTTCTGTATATGTATCTGTATATTTATGTGTATGTGTATATGTATGTGTAAATGTGCATGTATATGTTTCTGTATATATGCACCAGGCCCTGCCACCCCCCCCATGGGATGGGTCCCATATACTGGCCCCATATGAGATCTTCCCCCTCCACCCCCTGTGGTGTGATGGGGGTGTGGCACTGTCCCCCTCCCCCCCCCTGTGGTGTGGTGGGGGTGTGGTATGGTATGTTGGGTATGTATGGTGTGTATGGTCGGTCTGGTATGGCATGTTTGGAAAGTATGGTATGTTTGGTATGTATGGTAGGTATGGTATGTATGGCATGAGTGGTTGGTATTGTATGGATGGTAGGTATGGTATGTAAGCCTGTTGGGTATGGTATGTTTGATATGACAGTATGTATGGTCTGTATGGTATGTATGGTTACTATGATGGGTATGGAATATTTCCTATGTAAGGTAGGTATGGTATGTATGGCATGTATGTTGGCTATTGTATGTATGGTAGGTGTGGTAATTACATTTCATATGTATGGTATGTATGGTATGTATGATAGATATGATAGGTATGGTATGCATGGCATCATTGACACGTATGGTAGGTACGGTATATGTTAAACACAGGTAGTGTTGTCAGAGTACACAGGTAATAAATAGGAAGTAGATACAGTAGATACATAGCACATGTATATATATGACTATAGGTAGCACGTAGGTACTTTGAAGGAGTATGTGTGCTACGTAGGTCGCCTAAAAGGTAGCATGTACCTAGTAAATGCGAGGCTGGTAGTCAGAAATGCTGCAAAGACCTAGCAAATACGAAGCTGGACCTCAGAAATGCTGCCAATAGCTTGCAAATAGAAGGGAATTGGGGCTGCTACCTGGGGACCCAACCCAGTGGGGGGGGAGGGGGGGGTGGAGAGACGGAGGACGGGACCATATATGTATATGTATCTGTATATGTATTAGTATTATATGTATTTTATGTATGTGTGTATGTTTATGTGTATGTATATGTCTACGTAAAGGTGTAATATCTATATCTATATATATATATATGGCCCAGTGTTTCGTGGTCGCCCCTCCCCCCGAGATGGTGATGGTCCCTATATGTAAATGTAAATTATATATATATATATATGTAAGAAGTGTATATATACATATAAAACAGAGTTCGGGTTGGTGAGGAAGTTGAGCTGGAAGAGATGGCCCAATCCGTTCGAATAAGAGCACCTACCGATCCAACACCCGAAGAGGTGGAGGAACATGTGAGTACAGGCCATGTGCAGTATCGCACGTGGTGTCGCCGGGCACTTTGCCCGAGGGAGTTCAGATGGAAACTGGAGCTCTGATGAAACAGAAGAAAGTTTTCAAGACACTGATAAAACCTCTGGTCTTGGACACCTATGAGTTGAGAGGTGTGACGATCAATGAAGAGGACGCAGACAACATTGCAGAACTGAGTTGTCAAATGTGTGCAGTGGACGTGATGGAAATCTACAGCCTGAAGAGGTTTACAGAAGCGGCGACGAGATACCGACTGAGACCAGGTTTCGCTGTAGACTTGACTGAACAGAAGCCGGACAGATCCTACTGGGATCTGACAAAGTCCGAAGATGTAGAAGAAGTTGAGCGGATCGTGGAAGATGACAAACCAGAACTGCTAACAGGCAGTCCACCGTGCCATATGTTTTCCCAACTCCAAAAAATAAGCTGGGACAAGATCAGCCCAGATGTCCGTGAGCAGCGGATGACTGAGGCAAGACATCACCTGCATGTCAGCTGCAAAATGTGCAGAAAGCAGTATGACGCAGGCCGAATATTCCTACATGAAGCACCGTGGGGAGGGTCAAGTTGGAAAGACCCTGAAGTACAGGCAATTTTGGCATCACCAGGTGTTTGGTACGTGGACCAATGTGCCGGTAGAACATGATGGCTACCGACAAGCGCGGTCTTCAAGGGACCCGCTGCGTCCGAAAAGAAACAGGTTGGCTGACAAACGGCGAAGACCTAGCCGAGCTCTTACAAGGCGAGTGCACTAATAAGACTGGAGGTGAATGGCACAGACACATCCATCTTATTGGTGGCATTTCAAGAGCAGCGGCAGAGTATCCACCAATGCTAGTCAAAGCTGTACTTAGATGGCTAGAGGCCGAGCTGGTGCGGAGTGGAGAGCTAGGCTCCACCGAAGCAAACACCAGCGAGGAGCCATTTGTCAATCAAAGGGAGTTTGAAGAATGGTATTGGGACGATGTGAATTAGCGCCAGAGAAAGTCCGTGAGGCTAGGAAGTTGGAAATGGAATACTTGAAGAAACAAGCGGTTTACGAGAAAGGACCGACATCCGAAGCCTTCAAAGTCACAGGCCGGAGGCCGATACCGGTCAGGTGGCTGGACACAGAAAAAGGAGATCCAACCAAACCTAACTTCAGATCACAACTTGTAGTGAAGGACATCAAGGCAACAAAATCGGAGAGCGAGCAGCTACCTCAGAACCTGCTGTTCAGCTCGACTCCTCCCCTGGAGTCAATGCGGTTGCTCTGTTCACTCATGAGCACCCAAAAGCTGTCAAAGAGAGGACTGAGGACAAAAGCTGAAGCATTGGATTATATAGGACATCAGCAGAGCACACTTTTACGGCATTCCGAAAAGGACCATCTACTGTACATCGAACTATACCCGATGAAGATGTGTCGTACACGGAACCTGATGAGAAGGAATGTGGTCTATTGATGAAGTCCATGTATGGAACGCAGGACGCACGCAATATTTGGCCGGGTCATTACACCAGCTTGCTGGAATCGGCCAACATAAAGCGAGCCCGTTCAAACGGAAGCGTGTTCTGTTGTGAAAGTGATGGAACAAGAATCGTCGTACACGGTGACGATTTCCTGGTGTTGAGCGACAGCCAAGGATTACAGGAGATCGATGACCTGTTGCGGAGTGCATACGAGCTGAAACGGCTCCGCACTTTAGGGTTCGAGGAAGGTGACGACCGAGAAATCCATTTTCTGAATCGCTTGATCAGAGTGGGGTAGCACAACGGTCGACAAGCAGTTTTCTTAGAACCGGACAGGAGACATGTAGATCTTTTGATCCGAGAGTTGGGTCTGGAAACAGCAAAAGGAGTGGACACACCCGATGTGAAGAAGTCGGTGGACCAGCAGATGCTGGAATCCAAAAGTCTAATCCTAGGAAAAGACTTCGCAAAGACATATACCGGTCATGTGTGATGCGAGCGGCATACCTGTCGCAAGACCGCCCTGACATTTCACACATGGTGAAAAACCTCGCACGGGGACTGGTCAACCTTACTGGGCCAAGTGGAGCGATCTTAAGAGGCTTGGGTAGATTCTTCAAGAAATACCCAGACTTCACTCAGATCTTTGCGGAGCAACGGACGCCAAGCAGTATCCGAGTGCAAGTGGACAGGGACCATGCTGGTTGCGCTGTCACCCCAAGATCGGGATGTTGGCACTGTTCGGAGCACATACGCTCAAACTTGCCAGCAATGTCCAATCGACCATATCTCGTTCCACAGGCGAAAGCAAGTATTACGCCTTGGTGAGGGGAGGAAGCACGGCGTTGGGCATACAATCGCTGTTGCAAGATCTAGGATTTGATCTGCCAGCAGTGGTAGAGTCCGACTCCAATTTGGCAAAAGGAACGGTGAGCCGAATAGGACTCGGAAAAGCGAAGCACATCCAAACGAGGTATCTGTGACTGCAAGAACGAGTAGCCATGAGCCATCTGAAGGTTGTGCATGTACCTGGAAAGAGCAATCGGCAGACGCATTGACCAAGAGCTTGCCCGGAGTACCAATGCGCAACACAATGGAAAGCTCAGGTTACCTATACCTGACAGAGCGGAGTAAGGGTCAGATGAAGCTATCAGACTCATAGTCCAAAGGCCCTGGCCAGACTCCACTACCGACCTAGGAAGCCAAAAGTAGCGGATGAATGGTAGCACGAGGTTCGCCCACAGCACAGTGACTGTGGTGGCTTAGTTTGTGTAGCACCGGCGAACTGGAAAGCCAGTTCTTACGTAAGGAGGAGTGCAGAAATATATCACCATAATGTACAGCCGGGTGAGCCCAACGCATTCCTGCGCCACTCTATTTTGGCTCAAGTGAAAAGGCGCTCCGTAGCGCCCAGGTTTGTGAGCAAATAGTTTTGCAGGACAAGTTTGTGGGTCCATGGGTGAGGGTTTGAAGGCCGAGTTTCCGACTTGGCCAGAACTTACAAAGGACGTTGAAGTTGTACTGGCGTGTCTTTTGGAAAAACATAGCTGAAACATTGTAACTTTTGGGCTTTCTAACCTCCATAGCGTCCGTGAGGCACAAGCATACACACACACATACGGCGTAATTGTATATATATATATTATATAAATCAATCTACACGATATCATTATATAATACTCTATATAATTATATATATTTACCAATATATAAATATAAATGTATATTTATATACATACATAGATTATACTACATCCTGTGTATATGTGAATAGATCTGCTGGATCCTCAGCGGCGCCAGCCGTATGAAGCTTTGTCGATGGAGGAACCAATCTCGACGAGCCTCGGCCCGCTGACGCCGCTGTGTGCGGCGCTGTGTAGGTGTCGTGGTTCACAGCAAACAGGTCGATGCCCTTATCCAGAAGCAAAATCAGGATGAGGAACCTCACAAATGCCGAGCTCATACACAATCACCAGGACAAACTTGAAGCCAATGGCCAGCGACCAGAGCAAACCAAGAGCCTGAAGTGCAGATGCAAGAGCGATGGAGATTCAGCGTGCACTATCCACGTAGAAGAAGCAGCCCGCGGGAGAAGGAATGGCTAGTCCCGCTAAAGTTGGAACAGACGGGGGCAAAAAAAAATGCTAAGATTCACCGGAACCCAAACCTTCATTCCCATTATGGACCCATTAAATATTAAATCCATATGTAAAATTTCATACCATTAGTTAAATACCATTATGGATCCATGAAAATCATGAAATCCCCATCCCATTATGGTTCCAGCACTAGCCACCTCAAAGACCGACAGGTCTTTGAAGCTTCCTGGGTTGCTGTCCGCCAAGCAGGAGTACAAGGCCGGGATATAACCTCAATATAGGGGTTTCCTACAATGGGGACCCAACGCTGGATATTTTATGGTGGAAAATTTTCCAAAAGACGATGATTTAGGGTACTCCCATGACTTAGGAAACCTCCATATCTATGAAAATGTAGATACCATTTCTGAAATGGACCCATACCATGCAATATGATTTGATATTTACGTATACCTACGTATACATATACGTATAGGTATATGTATATACATATGTGTATCTGTATGTGTATCTGTATGTGTATGTCTTTGTATATTTTGATTTCTGTTTCCATGTGCATGTGTATATGTATTTGTGTAAATACGTATATATGTATATATGTATATATGTAAATATATATATATGTATATATGTGTATATGTGTATATGTAAATATATATATATATGTATGTATGTATATATGTATATGTATGTATATATGTAAATATGTATATATGTATATATATATGTATATATGTGTATATATGTATATATGTATATATGTATATATGTATATATGTATATATGTACATATGTAAATATGTATATATGTCTACAGGTATATTTGTATATATGCATACATGTATACATGTATATATGTATATATGTATACATGTATACATGTAAATATGTATACATGTATATATGTATACATGTGTATATGTATACATGTATGTATGTATGCATGTATGTATGTATGTATGGATGTATGTATGTATGTGTGTATGTCTGTATTTATGTATGTATGTATGTATGTAATGTATGTAATGTATGTAATGTATGTAATGCATGTAATGTATGTATGTAATGTAATGTATGTAATGTATGTATTGTATGTATGGCATGTATGTATGTAATGTATGTAATGTATGTAATGTATGTATGTAGTGTATGTAATGTATGTAATGTATGTAATGCATGTAATGTATGTATGTAATGTATGTAATGTATTTAATGTATGTAATGTATGTATGCATGTATGCATGCATGTATGCATGCATGTATGGATGTATGGATGTATGGATGTATGGATGTATGGATGTATGTATGTATGTATGTATATATGTATGTTATGTATGTTATGTATGTAATGTATGTAATGTATGTAATGTATGCAATGTATGCAATGTATGTAATGTATGTAATGTATGCAATGTATGCAATGTATGCAATGTATGCAATGTATGGAATGTATGTATGTATGTATGTATGTATGTATGTATGTATGTGTGTGTCTGTATGTATGTATGTATGTATGCATGCATGCATGCATGTATGTATGTATGTATGTATAAGTATAAGTATAAGTATATGTAAATGCATATGTATATGTATATGTGTATGTGTATGTGTATGTATGAATGTACATTTGTATGTATATATGTATATATGTGGTTATGTATATATTCAAATATGTATGTATGTATATATGCATATTTGTATTGTATGTAAATGTAAATGTAAATGTAGTACATGTATGACATATATTACATGTATTAAATATTATATGTATATTTGTATTATTTGTATTTTATGTATTTTATTTCTTATGTTTTATATGTAATATATGTATTATATGTATTATATGTATTATATTTTTTCAATGTATATGTATATGTTTTTGCATTTGTATATGTATATGTGTATGTGTATGTAAATGTATATGTATTTGAACATTGGATGTGTATATGTATTATGTATTATGTATTATGTCTTTTGTATTATGTATTATTTCTAATGTAGTATGATGTAACTCAACTTGTTCATGGAGTGTCATTTTGATAGGTTGAACTGGTTCGTGGTTTCCAAAGACGTCCCCAAAACATGCATGTGCATTTTGAGATTCCTGCGGGAACATGAACACACATGTGATTTTGAGAACATGGTCGTATCCATTGATTGCACGTCGGCGCACTTCAGTGCCCACGTGAGCTATTCATTCAACCTCCTTCTCGATTTGTCGCCGTCGCTGTTGGTTTTGCTATGGCTGCTGTTCCAATTTTGCCTAGTGTGAGCTGTCAGTGTGTCAAGGCATGTTTTGGGCTGTGAAACCGCAGAGAAACAAGTATTATGCATTATGTATTATATATGTATGTGTACGTGTATGTGTAAGTGTATATCTATATGTATATGTATCTGTATATGTACATGTATATGTATATGTATATGTGTATGTCTATGTATATGTATATGTATATGTATATGTATATGTATACTTGTACCTATGTGTACCTGTATATGTAAGTATTATAAATGTATCTGTATATGTATACGTACACGTATGTGTTTCTGTATATGTATCTGTATATTTATGTGTATGTGTATATGTATGTGTAAATGTGCATGTATATGTTTCTGTATATATGCACCAGGCCCTGCCACCCCCCCCATGGGATGGGTCCCATATACTGGCCCCATATGAGATCTTCCCCCTCCACCCCCTGTGGTGTGATGGGGGTGTGGCACTGTCCCCCTCCCCCCCCCTGTGGTGTGGTGGGGGTGTGGTATGGTATGTTGGGTATGTATGGTGTGTATGGTCGGTCTGGTATGGCATGTTTGGAAAGTATGGTATGTTTGGTATGTATGGTAGGTATGGTATGTATGGCATGAGTGGTTGGTATTGTATGGATGGTAGGTATGGTATGTAAGCCTGTTGGGTATGGTATGTTTGATATGACAGTATGTATGGTCTGTATGGTATGTATGGTTACTATGATGGGTATGGAATATTTCCTATGTAAGGTAGGTATGGTATGTATGGCATGTATGTTGGCTATTGTATGTATGGTAGGTGTGGTAATTACATTTCATATGTATGGTATGTATGGTATGTATGATAGATATGATAGGTATGGTATGCATGGCATCATTGACACGTATGGTAGGTACGGTATATGTTAAACACAGGTAGTGTTGTCAGAGTACACAGGTAATAAATAGGAAGTAGATACAGTAGATACATAGCACATGTATATATATGACTATAGGTAGCACGTAGGTACTTTGAAGGAGTATGTGTGCTACGTAGGTCGCCTAAAAGGTAGCATGTACCTAGTAAATGCGAGGCTGGTAGTCAGAAATGCTGCAAAGACCTAGCAAATACGAAGCTGGACCTCAGAAATGCTGCCAATAGCTTGCAAATAGAAGGGAATTGGGGCTGCTACCTGGGGACCCAACCCAGTGGGGGGGGAGGGGGGGGTGGAGAGACGGAGGACGGGACCATATATGTATATGTATCTGTATATGTATTAGTATTATATGTATTTTATGTATGTGTGTATGTTTATGTGTATGTATATGTCTACGTAAAGGTGTAATATCTATATCTATATATATATATATGGCCCAGTGTTTCGTGGTCGCCCCTCCCCCCGAGATGGTGATGGTCCCTATATGTAAATGTAAATTATATATATATATGTAAGAAGTGTATATATACATATAAAACAGAGTTGACATACTTAGAATATAGAATCGATAATTTCGGCCTCAAAAAGCACCTTCCGGAATCAGTTTAAAAAGCTATACATAGAATAAAAACATTTTCCGGAATCGGAAAAAACCTATACATAGAATATTTCCGGCTATCCATTTTGATCCGGGGAAATAAATTTTCTCAGGTTTTTGACAGAAGCATGGATTGCTGCAGCCGCTTGTGATTCAAATCAATTTCGCAAAGGGACAACGATGATTTTCACCCCTTTAAAATCCACCAAAACACCATGAAATCCTTCATAAAATTGTTAAAGCTCACCTAAAGGTACCCCCCACGACCGGTGTCGGGGAACTATGAAAAAAAATATTTTGCAATGAAAAACAATGGAATTAGGTGTTGTTCCTCAAAAAATGGATGAATATTCCCACTGGTGACCTATAGCCTATATTCTATGTATGTAGTTCTGCAAGGAATTGGGTCTCTTCCATGTATAAGGGTATAATGCTATATACGTAATTCCCGTTGGGGAGTAGCAACCCTGGATGTCTGAAGTTCCGAAACTAGAACGTTTCAACAAAAAAATCCATGGCCCCCGAAATGATCAATTTCTGTTTATATTGTATAAAAATAATGAATTTTTCAAGCTCACCGAAGGGTACCCCCCACAACCCGTGTCGGAGAACTATGAAAAAAATCAATTTTGCAATGACAACCCATGGAATTAGGTGGTGTTCCTCAAAAAATGGATGAATATTTTCACTGGGGACCTATATTCTATGTATGTAGTTCTGAAAGGAATTGCGTCTCTTCCATGTATAAGGGTATGATGCTATATACGTAATTCCCGTTGGGGAGTAGCAACCCTGGATGTCTGAAGTTCCGAAACTAGAACGTTTCAACAAAAAAATCCAGGGCCCCCGAAATGATCAATTTCTGTTTATATTGTATTAAAAGATGTTTTTTTTCAAGCTCACCGAAGGGTACACCCCACGACCGGTGTCGTATACTGTATACGAATTCTTTTAATGCAAAGAGGCTGTTCGCTTGTATTCTCTTCTGTTCCTACCCTTGCTTTTCTTTTTCTTTTGATGCTTGTTTGGGCTGCCATCAGCTATCAGGTGCAGAAACCCATACATAGAATATGGATGAACATCATAGATTCGTCAATGCAATGATTGCCTGAAATTTGGCAACTCATGGGACTCATGGGGGGGACCCTTTTGTGAACTTCAAATTGTATTCTTTTACTATAAAGTGTAGTCAAAAACGTGTCAATTTGGGAACCCCATTTTCTTTTCACAAGTCTGATCCAAAAGTTATTGACGTATTGTTTTTCTTATGCAGGTATCCGCTGGCATTCACTTCTCTTCCCCTGTTTTTTTTTTCTTGGATGTTTATTTGGGCTGCCATCAGTTATCAGCTGCAGGAATATATACATAGAATATGGATGCACATGGTGCATTTGTCCGTACAATGATTGCCTTAAATTTGGCAATTCGTGGGGGTATCCTTTTGTTCAAGTCAAATTACCTTCTTAAATGTCAAATGTAGTCAAAACCTGGTCAATTTGGGAAACCCATTTCTTTCCTCAATCCTGATCCAACACTTACCCAAAACCCCAAAAAATGTGCAATCTGCTGGGTTTCACACATGTTTTCGATATGGGAACATCGTTATTCCTACGGTATTTGCTTTGGCACTGTTTATGCACTCCAAAATTCTACCCCAGATATTTCTACCCCAAATATTCCAAGTATTTTTTTTCTGTCCACACCCGCAGGGTTGAAATCGGGCATATTCTAAGTATCCGGAGTCTACTATATATGTATATATACATGCGTGTGTATACGTATGTAGCATGTAGTATGTGTATAGTTTAGTAGTTTGTGTATACAGTACGTATATGTATGTGTATACACATATGCCTATGTATCTCTCCCCCCCCTGTAGATGTGGTGGGGGGTGGGTGGGTGGGTGGGTGGGTTATACGTATGTAGCATGTAGTATGTGTATAGTTTAGTAGTTTGTGTATACAGTACGTATATGTATGTGTATACACATATGCCTATGTATCTCTCCCCCCCCTGTAGATGTGGTGGGGGGTGGGTGGGTGGGTGGGTGGGTTGGGTCAGGTGGGGCGGGGGGGTAACCCCCAATACATGGGGGTAGTGGGGGCCCGTGACGAGACAACGGACACACACACACACCACATATATATAGTATGTATGTATGTCTTTTCTGTCTGTATGCTGTTATGTCTGTATGTCTGTAATGTCTGTCCTGTCTGCTGTCCGTGGCTGCTGTCCGTCGGGTCAGTCTGTCCGTCTTGTCCGTCTTGTGTATTATGTATGTATGTATTAATTAATGTAATGTAATGTAAATTAATTAATGTATGTATTGTAGGTAATTGAATGTATGTATGTATTATGTATGTATGTATGTAATTATGGTAATGTATGGTATGTATGGTAATGTATGGTATGTATGGTAATGTATGGTATGTATGGTAATGTATGGTATGTATGGTAATGTATGGTATGTATGGTAATGTATGGTATGTATGGTATGTATGGTATGGTATGGTATGTATGGTATGGTATGGTATGTATGGTATGGTATGGTATGTATGGTATGGTATGGTATGTATGGTATGGTATGGTATGTATGGTATGGTATGGTATGTATGCTATGTGGTATGTATGGTAATGTATGGTATGGTATGTATGTATGTATGTTGGTAGTATGGTATGTATGTATGTTATGGGATTATTGTATGTATGTATGTATGTATGTATGTATGTATGGTATGTATGGTATGTATGGTATGTATGGTATGTATGGTATATATGGTATGTATGGTATGTATGGTATGTATGGTATGTATGGTATGTATGGTATGTATGGTATGTATGGTATGTATGGTATGTATGGTATGTATGGTATGTATGGTATGTTTGGTATGTATGGTATGTATGGTATGTATGGTATGTATGGTATGTATGGTATGTATGGTATGTATGGTATGTATGGGATGTATGGTATGTATGGTATGTATGGTATGTATGGTATGTATGGTATGTATGGTATGTATGGTATGTATGGTATGTATGGTATGTATGGTATGTATGTATGGTATGTATGGTATGTATGGTATGTATGTAGGGTATGTATGGTATGTAGGGTATGTAGGGTATGTAGGGTATGTAGGGTATGTAGGGTATGTAGGGTATGTAGGGTATGTATGGTATGTATGGTATGTATGGTATGTATGGTATGTATGGTATGTATGGTATGTATGGTATGTATGGTATGTATGGTATGTATGGTATGTATGGTATGTATGGTATGTATGGTATGTATGGTATGTATGGTATGTATTGTATGTATGGTATGTATGGTATGTATGGTATGTATGGTATGTATGGTATGTATGGTATGTATGGTATGTATGGTATGTATGGTATGTATGTATGTATGTATGTAGGTGTAGAGTATGTAAAGTATGTAAAGTATGTAATGTATGTAATGTATGTAATGTATGTAATGTATGTAATGTATGTAATGTATGTAATGTATGTTATGTATGTTATGTATGTTATGTATGTTATGTATGTTATGTATGGTATGTATGGTATGTATGCTATGTATGCTATGTATGTTATGTATGTTATGTATGTTATGTATGTTATGTATGTTATGTATGTTATGTATGTTATGTATGTTATGTATGTTATGTATGTTACTGAAGTTGTGTATGTTATGTATGTTATGCATGTTATGTATGTTATGTATGTTATGTCTGTTATGTCTGTGATGTCTGCTATGTATGTTATGTCTGTTATGTCTGTTATGTCTGTTATGTCTGTTATGTCTGTTATGTCTGTTATGTCTGTTATGTCTGTTAGTCTGTTAGTCTGTGTGTCTGTCTGTCTGTCTGTCTGTATGTATGTATGTATGTATGTATGTATGTATGTATGTATGTATGTATGTATACATTGATATAGGCATGGGTATGAACGTACCATTGCATAGATATGTACATATATAGATGTAGATTTCAGCATTCATGTTATATATATATACATATTTATACATACACACACGCATATTTTTTAGACCTGGGCGATGCAAGAAGGTCGTGTTTTCGCCAGGTTTCCTTCCAAACATTGCTTACTATGTGACCAAGTACCCTGGCTGGGGAATGGCGAATGGGAATGGGACAGACAGAATTGCATCCACGCAGCATCATGCGCAGTGAGGAAGTGTGCCATTATGAGAAACACAATTGGACGGTGCCTGTACGATTTGAAACTTGAAACGCTGGTTTCACGTAAATCAACCCAGCGGTTTCCTGCAAGTTGCCAAATTTTTGGTGCCTCCTTTCCGTGCCAGCTGTCAGCAGATTCCATCATCTGGATTGGTCCATGGGGGGTGCCCCAAAACCAGCAATTTGAGTGTAAAAAATGATGCGTCCAGTGCCCCATCAGACGTCAGACAAACCTGGACAACTGGAATCTTTTGCACTAAGGAGCGGGTATGATGCCTTGTTCCAAGATAATGCCCCCAAGATCTTTCAGTCCGGGGAACAACAGACCGTTGCCGATGCCTTTGGGTCTGGTTTGATCTCACAGGACCGAGAATTGCTCCACGTTGGGGGATTCACAGTTTTTTTTCTTTTCGCGATGAAGTTCGGCTGTGACCCGTGACCTACAGCAATATGCACTTTGAAAGCAGCTGGGGCTATGGCATTTACGAGAGCCCCAGTTCTTGACAAAGCGCAAGGAGTGTGTATAGTAAAGAGATTCAAGGGAGACACACAGGCGCAAATTCAATGAGGTCTGAACGTGTCAGGCATCCCGAAGTTGTGGTCATTCTTGGTATGCAGAGTTCCAGATTTCGTTTTTTTTAATATCAGGCCGGGAAAATTTGGACATCCCGAGGTTTGGAGGTTAACCTGCAAATCCTCTCGACAGGAGAAAATTTGGGTAGCAGTTCAGGCATTGGAACCACAGAAAGCGCGACAAGAAGCCGAAAACCAGGCGCAGGGGATTGATTCTTGGTCCAAGAATCCTGGGTTTTGGGGTCCCCTGGGTGTCCCTGGGTGTCCCCTGGGTCCCCTGGCTTGTTGGTGCAAAAAAGTCCTAATTGTGGATCATGACTGGGAAAATGTTGATGAATGGTGAGACTGGAGAGCGGCGTCTAGGAGTCTCTCGGAGTCTAGGCTGGTGCCATGGTGGGATAGATCTTGCCCTCCAGAAACACTCTATCAACAAGAAACACTACAACCAGAGCCTCCATCCAGGTCTCAGGATGTTCCCCGTCCCGAGATCCCCAGGAATGGGAGGTCAAGATTCGTAAAGTACCATCACTTCAATACCAGGGAGTCCGCGGAGGTTGCTTGGCAAGAGCAAGGACCAAGTTATTCCCATTTTGAGATGATAGAGAATATTGAAATTGGAAAAGGTTAAGCCCAGTGGAAAAGGTGAAACTTAGCACTATTCTACTATATTCTACTAGGATGTTTGCTTTTGTATTGTGATATAGGGGTTGATATATGTTCAAGCAATTGCTTGGTTGAATCCCAAGTTCACAACAGCAGTGCCTGCTGGGTTTCAATCTCTGGGTCTGGGAGTGGTGTGCCGTTTCTTGTCAGCCCTGAAAACCGGAACGGAACCGAAACCCCTAAAACTTGCAGCCTTGCTGTTGGGTTGCAAAGCTGGGTAAAATTTACTGCTGAAAGTCACATATTGCACTGAGAGATAGTCAAATGAGGAGCGTAGCAAGCCCAAAAGACGAACAAAATAACATCCTGCTAAGCTAGTGTTAAATGACTCTTTCATTTTTTTTGCGAATGTTACAACTCGCACCCTTGCGAGTTGGCTTTCCAAAGCTGTGTCTCCAAGATGGTGACGATCCCGTTGATCGAGCACAGACTTCGTTGGATCGCCGGGGCTCAAGCGATTCAGGCAGAAAATTGTGGGAAAATCATAGGTACACCTGGCACAGCCCGAGTAATTTCACATGGAACCCCAATGTTTAAGGGGGGAATTCTCCGACCTTGAATATGTCCAGAACAAGGGCACCCTGCAACCTGCTGTTGGGTTGCAAAGCTTGGTCAATTTTCGGTTGATTTACGGGATGAATAATTTGGCTATAATGGGATACAAACCAATAAAATGGGATAATCACAAATCATTCTATTTGGAATGGGACATAACCAACAATATGCTATACTCCCCTAATGAATTATATACATAGAAGAACAAAAAACTTCTGAGGTTCCGTGTTAAGGGTGCATTTTTTGAGGGGCAGTCTTCCATGTCAAGCACGAAAAGCACCCAAACATGCTTTTGAATGCTAACATGAACCAATTCGGTGATTTGCAACATTTATATCAGCCAAGTTAATGATGACAAATTCCATTATATAATTAACATGGATGGCATGTTAGAAAGATCTGAATTAACATGTTCCAATTTTGGGGATTTGGAGATTTTTTTCTGCAATTTTTAAAGGTGAAAATTGATCCCAAAATCGTTAACATGAACACTTGTACGGGAAAAATCATTTTCCCACGAAACTGCCATGTTAACAATTTTGGAGGGGACCATAGGTCCCAAAATCTTTAACGTGGGACAAGCATGAAACTTGTGTGTGGTGAGCATGTTTTATGGGCCCCACTTCCATATTACTGGTAAGAATAAATGTGTGAAATTCAACATACACCATCATACATACACCATTTGTATTCTATGTGAAATGTTGTGAAGGTGGAGGGGTGTTCTGCATTCAAAATGTTACATGTTGTAGGCTATATGTCAATATCATGGGAAATTCTGCTGTTCGATCTGCTGGATACATATTTCTTCCTGCTATGCCATTTCTTTATCCTCTTTTGTATTCTGTGGTACATATATATATATATATACACATACACACATACAAAGATACACACATACACACATAGAAACATACACACATACAAACACACACACACACACACGTACACATACATACATACGTACGTACGTACGTACGTACGTACCTACGTACATACCTACATACCTACATACCTACGTACCTACGTACCTACGTACCTACGTACCTACGTACCTACGTACCTACGTACCTACGTACCTACGTACCTACGTACCTACGTACCTACGTACCTAAGTACCTACGTACCTACGTACCTACGCACCTACGCACCTACGCACCTACGCACCTACGTACCTACGCACCTACGCACCTACGTACCTACGTACCTACGTACCTACGTACCTACGTACCTAAGTACCTACGTACCTACGTACCTACGTACCTACAGACCTACAGACATACAGACATACAGACATACAGACAAACAGACAGACATACAGACTTACAGCCTTACAGACAGACATACAGACATACAGACATACAGACATACAGACATACAGACATACAGACATACAGACATACATACATACATACATACATAAATACATCCATACATACATACATACAGACAGACAGGCAGGCAGGCAGGCAGGCAGGCAGACAGACACACACACATAGACACATAGACACATAGACACATACAGACATACACACATACAGACATACAGACATACAGACATACAGACATACAGACATACAGACATACAGACATACAGACATAAAGACATACAGACATACAGGCATACAGACATACAGACATACAGACATACAGACATACAGACATACATACAGACATACAGACAGACATACAGACATACAGACATACAGACATACAGACATACAGACATACAGACATACAGACATACAGACATACAGACATACAGACATACAGACATACATACATACATACATACATACATACATACACACATACACACATACACACATACACATACACACATACACTAGATTAGAAAGGATCATTTTATGATCCGGCAGGAACTGAATCCTGAAACGTGCAAACCAGCCTAGATCGTTAGATTTACAGTAGAGCCCCTTGAGGTACTTCACGAAAACGATGGTGGCAACCGTGAAGAAATAAAACCATAGTGTTTGGGGTTCTAAGCTTGGCCCCTTGCTATTCCGGAAAATTCGAGCTGCAGGTACACAGCTGATCAGGCTCTGTATCCCATACAATCAGGTAGCTTCGTTGGACGTGGTCCCTGATTGTATGCCACGTCCCCCTGCACTAGATTTAAAACCCTTTCACTAGATTTAAAAAGGGAGAGGACAGAAGGAAGAAAAAGAAAGAAGTTTTACATCTATTTATGAAAGGCAAGAGTAAGAAAAAAGCGGACACACGAAGGGCAAACGGCCAAAAACAGCGCAGGGGGGGGAGGGGAACAGACGGACCTCCGGAACCAACCTACACGGCGAAACGGACCTAACCAAAACAGCGCACACACCTAAACCCCACGACACATTACGGAGAGGCACGCGGGGAAATTAGGGACCAAATGGGGGACTAGTTGATGACAGGCAGGAAAACCAAAACAAGTAGTAAAACAACAGGAATCAGCTCCTAAAACCTAGAAGTCGTGCGTTGTGCCAATTCCAGGCCCGTGTTCAAGTCCGCCACAAGGGCATAAAACGGCTTTCAAGTTCCAACGAATTAGGCGCACAAAATGTTTAACCTCACCAGACAACCATCAAAAGAAAAAAGACCACACCTGAAAGTCGTGTGCCTGCCTTTCTGTTGCAACAAATGTTCAAAAGCTGAAGCTGCAGTAAAAAACAGAGTTTCTGATTGTTTCGAACGGCTTCACTCTGGCAGACAGGAATCACGGCGAGAAAACCCTGGGACTACAGGAGCAGCGAGACTCTTCGAAAACGGTGGATAACAGTAAGGCCGACAGTTTCACTTTACTTAAGCGAATTACCATATTAAAATGTGTGAATTCGGAATTCAAGTCAGTCGACATTGACCCCAACTGGGGTTGCCTCAATTGGCCCTATGGCACCATGTCGGAGTCACCATAGGAATCACACTAGATTAGAAAGGATCATTATATGATCCGGCAGGAACTGAATCCTGAAACGTGCAAACCAGCCTAGATCGTTAGATTTACAGTAGAGCCCCTTGAGGTACTTCACGAAAACGATGGTGGCAACCGTGAAGAAATAAAACCATAGTGTTTGGGGTTCTAAGCTTGGCCCCTTGCTTTCCGGAAAATTCGAGCTGCAGGTACGCAGAGCTGATCAGGCTCTGTATCCCATACAATCAGGTAGCTTCGTTGGACGTGGTCCCTGATTGTATGCCACGTCCCCCTGCACTAGATTTAAAACCCTTTCACTGGATTTAAAAAGGGAGAGGACAGAAGGAAGAAAAAGAAAGAAGTTTTACATCTATTTAGATGTTACACACACATACAGACAGACAGACATACAGACATACAAACATACATACAGACATACAGACATAGATACATACAGACATACAACAGACAAACATACAAACATACAGACATACAGACATACAGGCATACAGTCATACATACAGACATGCAGACATACAGACATGCAGACATACAGACATACATACCTACATACACGCATACACACATACACACATACACACATACACACATACACACATACATATACATACATATACATACATACATACATACATAATTTCATTGCATTGCATTAGATTACATTACATTGCATTACATTACATTACATATATGTATACATACATACATACATGTATACATGCTACAACACAACAGTGAAGATGTGATTCAAAGAACCATTAACTCGGACCAGTGGTGATTGATGTGGAACATTGTTTCCAAGTGCACGTTCCCGCAAAACTTTCCTTTTCTGGTCCATAGTAACCTCTTCAAGGAACCCCAAAATGAGATCCCGACAAAACTCCAAAATGATTGTGTGATTTTTGTTGTTAAAGACCGTTCTTTTTCAAGTGCTCATTTGGAAGATTTTTGGCTTGGCCTTTGGCCACCCTAGAAATCCATGGGGTTTTGACAGAAATGGCATTTACCGTGGAATGTGATGATAAACCAGTGGATTTGCCAGATTTTTTTCATGTCCTCAAACCAGGGATTCTAAACAGTAGGTGTGATGATCTCCTCAATAGCCAGGCTTGAGAGATGGCTTTGTCAGGCTTTGTCCAAAAACCACTGGTTAATCATATTATTTTGGGAAAAATATGCAAAAACCACTGGTTACTGGTTTATCAGCATTTTTTTTTAGATACTTTTCCCACGTTCCGGGACCAAGCTGGATTGCAAGGGTCCTTTCTTTTTTGATGAGGTGTGTCAGCATCGTTTCGAGGGATGGAGTTGAAGGAGTCAAGCTGGCAAGACATCCGGGTGGCCTGCTGCATCGGTCAAAGTATTTTCTGGTTCTGGTCGTTACATTTTCCACTATAAATGGTGGTTTTCCACTATAAATGGTGAAACATCCTTTTGTTTAAGGCATGAAGTTTTCAGTGACTGAAGGGCTGAAGGGGCCATTTCGCCAGAAATCGAAAAAAACTTTGCTCAGGTAGGCAGCATAGATGAATTTGGCTTACACTTGTCCCACATTCTCGAACACTGCTGGGGTCTCAAAGTTCAGCCATGCAATTTTGGCAAGGTATGGTTGGATGGAGTTTTGTTGCTGCTCACAAGTCCCGTGTGTGCGTCGCAATGGATGTTTTGATCAGAAACCACTTTTTTTGAACTGAGGCGAGCAAGTAGTTGTCAGTGTTTAGGGGCTGACAAGAACCTTTGCTGCAGTAGCTGGTCGAAAGACAACCCCCGTTTGCGACTTCCTGAGCTTTCTGGATTTGCTGAGGTTTAAGTCGGGGGTGTGACCCTCTGGCGAGAGAATCAATGGTCCGAGGAGGATCGGGCCAGTTGTGGCGAAAAAGTCTTCGTCACGGATTGGTTTCCATCCGAAGGCAGGCCATGGCTTCGATAGGAAAGGCCTTTGGCCAGCGCCCAACAGCTAGGGGGGGCAGGTCAGAAACGTCAGAAACACTGGGGAAACCAAGGGAAACCAATTGCTCCAGTTGGATCTTTTTCACCTTCTCGTTTTGGTTTTTGTCATACCAGCACTGCCCGAAAACGTGGTCCCGGATGCTTCACCAAAACTTTTTGAACCGCCGCGGTGGTCTGGTGGACCTGGGGTAGACCTGGGGTACTGGCAGAGCAAAAATGTTGATTTGACTGCTTTGCCACCGTTGTTCCATTTAGAATTTTATCAAAAACCCGAACACGGGCAAGCTTTGAGTCACAGAAGAATCAGAGAGCCCGAACACGGGCAAACATTGGACACAGAAGAGAGCCCGAACACGGGCGAACTTGAGTCACAGAAGAATCAGAGAGTTGGCAGAGCAAGGCCGACTTCCATAGGCCATTGGGTCTCTGGAAAACGTATTGGAAAAAACACAACAATACACAACACCTATCAACACCTCAAGAAAATGAAAGAATTGGTACCATGTGGATCCGACCCAGCGAACCCAAAAATTGGTGGTCAGCCACTCTGCTCTCTGCAAGGCTTGCCCAGGAATATGATTTTCCAAAGCTTCTGGTGACGGTGCCAAACTGGTGCTTGATGGGGGTATAGATGAGCTAATCCAACATGGGAACCGCAGAATCATCCTCAAACATACAAGAAGGGGATGGATGATAGGGAACCGAGCACTGTTCACATGTGTTCATTTATCTTGCACTTTTCCTGAAGGCTGAGCCACCCTGCTGGTTCTTCAAGGTCAACAATGTCAATGAGCAAATAACTCTTGTGGATGTTGCGCTGATCACAGATTTATTGAGTTTCTGGCCCTCGTGAAACTGCTTTTACTCAGCAAGAGCAAATTTACATTTTGACATTGCTTGACGCGGACCAACTCTTTATGATCCAACGTTAAATGATCTCTTTCAGGCGTGCGAGAGAGTTTCCAAGCCGCTCCCATCACTTTCGCATCCTGCATATCATGCTTGCTGTTTTTGGATGAACAAAGATGACATCGCCGACTGAGAAATAGCGAGCAGAAGGAAGTACTGCAATTTTCTTCCACCATCCAAACGGAGTTTTTCCAATTGAAAGGGGAGTGTCTTGAAGGACACAAAGTGTAGGGAAGAAAGTTCTCGTTCCGTCCTTCCCAGTCACTGCCATGCTTCGCGTGCCGTTCGTTTCGCTCGCTCCGGTGATGAGAAAGATTCCGATGAATAGCCTTGATGAAAGGTTTGAGGCTTGAGGATTGACAACGAGACTGGGAGTATATCTTCACCCTACTGACCATACATGTGATCAGCTTATCTGTCATCACTTGGGCCAATCCGTTGTAGACGATGGCGGATCAGCCGGAAAAAGGACGCAGCAAACCATCCGTTGCTCATCACTTTCCCCGTGAAGATTGCCATACCTTGGGGCCTTGGGGCTTTTCCCTCCACTATTCAGATACATATAGATATACATATACATATGTACATATACATATACGTATGCATATGCATATACACATACAATATGCATATATATATATGATACATATACACATACAATTATATACAATCGATAATCGATAATATATATATATGTATACACAAACATACAGACGAACGGACAGACCGACAGACCGACAGATGTAGACACAGACATATTCATATGCACATGCATTTTGCTTAGACACATCCATTTTGCATAGACATATTGATAATCTTAGACACATACATAGACACATACATAGACATCGACATCGGCATAGATGTAGACATAGACATAAGCACATACCTAAATGTACATGCACATCCATGTATGTAATGTAGTGTAGTGTAGTGTAGTGTAGTGTAATGTAATGTAATGTAATGATATATAATGTAATGTAATGTGATGTGATGTGATGTAATGTAACGGATGTTGGCGCGGCCTCTTTTGCTGAAACAGCACGACTTTGCTCTATGTCCACTCTCTGTTCTCAATGCAACCGTTGGGAATCAGAGCGGGACAGCGTTTGTCAACTCTGCTGGCTGAGCCTGTCCATCCGACAGGTCAGTCGCAATCGGGATTTTGGTAGGGAGGATTTTGCCTGGGCTGTTGACCAACTGTCTCAAGTTCTTGGAACTCTTACCTCCCGCATATTAATTGAGGCTTCTCCCGCTTTAAAGCGTGAGGAGGAGCCTCGTCGCCGTAAAACACGCGACCACTCTCCACCCTCCTCACCTAAAGGAGGGTCACTGGCCAAGGAGCCTTCTAAGCCTAGAAAAGAGGGAAAGGAGAAGGGTGCCCCTGTCTCCTTACCTCCTGCTCCTCCTCAACTTCGTTCAACGGAGGAGCGGGTATGTATCAAATTCCCCTTGTGGAAGGGAATGCTCGAGATGCAAGAGAAGGGAGCATCCCGGGTCAACCAACCGAGGAGTGAGTGACGAGCCTCCTCCTAGGACAGGTCCAGGAGGCGTAGAAGCAAGAGCCAAAGCCAGGACAGGGGAAAGGAGCGTGCCAAGAAAAAGAAGAACAACAAGGGTATCAATCGTCCTGGAACGCTCGGAAAGGAAAAGGCAAAGGAGGGTCAAAGGGTACCAACGTCCGGGGTCCCATCACCTTCAGACACCCCACCTCCTGAGATAGGTGAGGCAACTGCAGCTGAACCTGCCCCTGCCCCTCCTTCTGAACCAGCGTTAGGAGGGGAACCAGCCACGCCTCCTTCTGGGGACCGCCCTAAGAAGCAGAAGAAGAAGCAAAAGAAGAAAGAGGGCAAAGATTCAGGCAGAGTCCGGGTTAGGAGGATGGTAGAGAGAGCCAAATGGTTCCCCTAGGATACACCGATGGATCCGAAGTATAAGAAGCCCATTAAGCTGGAAATTGGCAAGCGGAAGGCTAGTTCAACCACGGAGAGCACAGCTGATATCTACACCAGGGAGAAGAGGAAGGTCGTCCAAAGATCCTGGACAGCAGCTGCTGACAAGCTGGGCAAACTAGACCTTACGGGGGGCAAGAACCCAGATGTGCTTGAACTGGATCCATCAGCCCCACAGAGTAGTCCTGAGAAGCCCAGCTCCCCACCATTCAAGTCCAGGCGTCAGGCCCTGGCAGAGAAACAAGCAGCGTCACCAGATCCATCCGCGGGGAGTTGGCAGAAAGTCAATTGACCCCCACATCTACCAGAAACCACTTCGCAGGGTGACTCCCTCCGTGTGGCAAGTGCATCAAAAGGCAACCGTTCCACGGGGCTTATGAACATCCATTTGCTCAACAGAGATGGCAAGGCGGTGGGTTGTGGCTGGCAGCCCTCCGCTTCAAAAGCACTGGGCCTCAATTCTGACGATTATCATCAGGAACCACACAAGTATGTGCCTCAAATCACATGACTTTCCCATCAGATTGCGGGGCACCGATGCGAGTGGAGGCAGCTGGTACCTCAGACTCAGACTCAGAGGCCCTGAGCGAGCACCGCCTGAGAAGCATCTCCAGGAAGCTGCCGGGCGGGGTTTCGCTTAGGGCGTAATTTTTGGCTCGCTTGGGGCGTAAATTTGGTTTCGCTTGGGGCGTAAATTTGGTCTCGCTTGGGGCGTAAAGTGGATACATCGCCACCGTGTAGGGCTCAGCGCAAGAGCCGGGAAGTATTACGGCGTGCCACAGTGCAACTGTGCAGGGCGTGTCTCGTTCACTTCATTCTGTGATGCCTTAACTTTTCACGGCGTATCTAAAAGCAATTGTGCTCTTCGTGTCTCGTTGAGTTCATTGTTAGATTGAATGCAACAACATACAAACCCCAAAAGTTCTGTGGCTCTTCTTACATCAAGTGCAAGAACATCTGCACCCTAAAGGTGCCGTGGCTTTTCTTACATTAAGTGCAACAACATATAAACCCTCAAGGCGCCGTGGCTCCTCTTACACTAAGTGTAACAACATACAAACCCTACAGGTGTCGTGGCTCTTCTTAGATCAAGTGCAAGAACATATAACATATAACCCCTCAAGGTGTCGTGGCTCTTCTTGCATTAAGTGTAACAACATACAAACCCCAAAGGTGTCGGTTCTCTTCTTACATCAAGTGCAACAACATATAAACCCTAAAGGTGTCGTGGCTCTTCTTGCATTCAGTGTAACAACAAATAAACCCTAAAGGTGTCGTGGCTCTTCTTACATTAAGTGTAACAACATATAAACCCTAAAGGTGTCGTGGCCCTTCTTACATTAAGTGCAACAACATACAAACCCTAAAGGTGTCGCAGCCCTTCTTACATTAAGTGCAAAGACATAAAAAACTCTAAAGGTGTCGTGGCTCTTCTTACATTAAGTACAACAACATATAAACCCTAAAGGCGCCGTGGCTCTTCTTACATTAAGTGCAAAAACATAAACCCTAAAGGTGTCGTGGCTCTTCTTACATCAAGTGCAGCAACAAATAAACCCTAAACGTGTCCTGGCCCTTCTTACATTAACTGCAGCAACATATAAACCCTAAAGGCGCCATGCCTCTTCTTACATTAAGTGTAACAACATACAAACCCTAAAGGTGTCGTGGCTCTTCTTACATGAAGTGCAAGAACATAAAAACCCTAAAGGTGTCGGTGCTCTTCTTACATTTAGTGCAACAACATATAAACCCTAAAGGCGCCATGCCTCTTCTTACATTAAGTGTAACAACATACAAACCCTAAAGGTGTCGTGGCTCTTCTTACATTAAGTGCAAAAACATATAAACCCTAAAGGTGTCGTGGCTCTTCTTACATTAAGTGCAACAACATACAAACCCTAATGTTGTTGTGGCTCTACTTTTCTCTTTATGCCCACAGTGATCTCAATTTATGCCCAAAGTGAACCCATTTATGTCCCAAGTGAGGCCATGTATGCCCCTAGTGAGCCCATTTTTGCCCAAGTGATGCCCCAAGTGAGCTCGGATTTATGCCCAAAGTGAGCCCCTGGCCCATTACTCCGCTACTTGCCTAGGAAAGTGGCCAAGGAAGCTAAAAAATGATCCTTCCCCGAGGTGGCCCCAAGGCGATTCAGCGGGAGCTGTTAACTTTGGCAGTTCTCTTGGATTGCCTCCTCGAAGGAAAAACATTTTGGGCTCCATGGATGTCATTTCGCAACGTATGAAATGGAGCTCCTGCAACAAGGCTCGGATGCGGCGTTGGCGCTCCAAGTTGAAATTATCCCCAGGGAAATTTTGGGATTGACAGGGGATAGCGAGGCTCGTTATGCCTACAAGGAGTACACGGGCGAAAATAAGTTGGCAAGGCAACTGAAAGGTAATCCTCCTGCTCAGGGCAAAGGAGGTTGGAAAGAGAGTAGTAAGGACCCTCCTTCCATCAGAAGGAGGGGAAGAAAGGAGGGGACCGTTTCAATCAGGAGCCCAAGGATGGAAAAAGAGTTCCCGAGTCACGGGTCGTGGAGCCCGAGGAATGAATCTCTAATTATGATCCCTCTGGATGAGGGCCCCCTGTGTGGGGTTGAATGTGGCCGTAGATCGGCACCTGGTTGCTTGCCAAGTAAAGGAGGATCTCTGGTTCCCCTGGGCCTTTTTTGCCCCTTAAGCCCGTGGTGGCTTCTTTTGCCTGATGGGTCTAGTAGTTACTTGGAGCTTTCCAGCCATGGCGCAGCGCTGACCTTCGGTGCGGCGCTGCTGGCTGAGGGACGGAGTTGCTCCGCTGCTAGGCGGGAACAGGGTTGTTGCCCTCCTTCAAGGCCTTGGGTTGTCCTTAGCCCCTTTTTCCTTACAAGACATTATACGGAGAGGGATTTTCCCTCTCCACTCACCCCGGGTCCGTTGGGCTACCGGTGTGGGTTGTGAAAGAAATGAGGGCAAGGGCAACCCGTGTATAGACGGGCATGTAATGCATGTTCTGTTGGTTGTTAACCCCCCAATTTACCCTCTGGGGTAGTGGTGGATAGGTTCCAACAAGGGGTGTTTCCGGAGGGTAGGTTTGGAAAGGGGATTGATTCCAACAATACTCGCCAGTATTGGCTTCATCAAAAGATGAAGATTTTCGATGTGTTTCACCAAGTACAGTTTATTTCTAGGAGAGGTGTGTTGCTTTGTGTGTTGCACATAGTTTAACAGTGTCTCCCTTCATTAAATTGGTTACGTTAAGACGCAATTAAATCTAAACCTTATCAGGAAATTTTCAGTGTGAAACGCTCTCCAATTTTCCTGGTCACTATTCAGGGTTAGTGGTGCAAACCTCTTTGTAACCATGTTTGACCCATCATTATCCCCCCAAAAAGCATTCCGTATATCCCGAGCCCTCCTTCGCTGGAGGGAGTGGGTGAGCCCCTTGACCCCACCAAAGGGGTCGTGACACTTGAGGCAGTTGACAAATCTTGACGCCTCGTCTTCCCGCACAGGCGCGGCTGGAATTTGTCATCTTTGAAATTTTCGTTTTGCCTGAACGTAGCCTCCCTGATTTTTGTCCGCCTCCTTGACCAGCCTACTGGTCTTCTTGTCAGGAGGCTGATTTGCTCGTGAGGGGGGGTTCCGTTGCACTTACTCCGTGTCTGCAGATGCGAAAAAGGATGCGCATCCGCTCTCCACACCAGGGCTGGCCTCGGTGGCAGGTGGAATTTTTATGGAAAATTCTTTCGCCCCCGATTATGTTTTGACGTTTTGACCCTCAAGGTACCTTGAAAGGTGTCCTTGAACCTGCCTTTGGTGGATTCTTTGTTGCCCTTAAATGACTTCACTCCCAATGTGTTTCTTCGTCTGTTTACGCTTTTTAGTCCTCTGTTAAGCCCCGTTCTTCGTTAAATTCTGTGTCCGTAAAATTGGGGCTCAAATTCGTCAGGTCTCAGGAGGCTTCACCTAAAAGGGTGAGTCCCGTTGCCTCCTTTTGTCAATGTTCTTCTCAGCATAGAAGAGGGCTCACTCTACTTGAATAAATGGGGCGGTGCATAGTTGATGGTGGCACCCAGCACCAACGCATACAAAGGAGAAAGGTTCCTGGATCATTGCGATCCCTGTTGCTGAAGCCTTCCACCATTATACGATACGAAAAGGCTTTAAAGCTGTTCCTTGCCTTCCTCCTATCCCAGAAGCTTTGTCTTGCCAAAAGCCTGACCCTTTTAGATGACCAAGTCCAATGTTACTTGGAAAACCTTTGGCAAGATGGTGAGTCCTTGAGCCTGGCAGGTGATACAATCTCATCCTTGCAGTGTTACCAACCTTCACGCAAGAGGAACCCAGGCGCCTGGAAGATGCAACGGGCCTGGCAGGTGCATGAGCTCCCTCCGCGAGCTCCACCGTTCACTTGGCAAACCCCTCGTATTCTTAGGAAAGTTGTATTCAATTTCTCCCGTGGCCGCGCTCGGAGTTCATCTAGGCTTTCGAGCACTTCTGCGCACGGGTGAACTCCTGTCCCTTGAAAGTAAAGATATTGTCATTGGGCCAAAAGCCCTTAATGCAGTATTGCATTTGGGCCTAACAAAAACAGGCGTCCAGAACCCTTCAGCTGGGTCCATTACTTTAACGGATATGGAATTGATTCAGCGTTTGGCTCTCTGGAAAGCTTCCTTAAAGCACAGTACTCCTCTCATCCCATGGTCTCCTGCAAAATTCCGGAGTATATTTCACCAATGCTGTGCTGATTGTCAGCTTTCCTCCTATCAATACAAACCGTATAGTTTGAGGAGGGGTGCCACCGACTTGTGGATCTCATCACAAAATTTAGTCTGGTGGCCCATGCAGGACGGTGGACTAGTGAAAAGACCCTTCGAATATATGTTCAAGACAGCATTGCTATGCTTCCGTTTTTTCACTTCCGTCCATCTCTTTCTCAACGCCAGTGGCAAAACTACAATCTTTCTGTGAGTCGTGTTGAGCCTCCGCTGCCGCCAAGAGGGAGGTGTCGTGGAATGAGATGATTTAAATCTCTTCAGTCTTCAGCCTCTCTTCACCTCTTCTCTTTTTCCTTTCGTTTCAGTCAATGCCAAAGCTTGTGCTTTACCCACGAACTGATTGACGTGAAAGAGGCTGACTTGGGGGTGTTCCCGTTTTGTTTTGTTTTCTACCAACCTGTCCTGCATAGCAAAAAGGGGAATGGATACATCCTTGTGCTTGGTCGTTCATGTGTAGGATGTTGGCGCAGCCTCTTTTGCTCAAACAGCACGACTTTGCTCTCCCACCTCTCCCCCCCAGGAATGAGATGATTAAAATCTCTTCAGCCTCTCTGCCTCTCTTCACCTCTTCTCTTTTTCGTTTCGTTTCAGTCAATGCCAAAACTGTCGCTTTACCCACGAACTGTTTGACGTGAAAGAGGCTGACTTGGGGGTGTTCCCGTTTTGTTTTGTTTTCTACCAACGTCTAATGTAGTGGTATGCAGTGTAGTGTAATGTGATGTCATGTAATGTAAATGTAATGTAATGTAATGTAGTGTAATGTAATGTAATGTAATGCAATGCATGTATGTATGTATGTGTGTATGTGTGTATGTATGTACGTACGTACGTACGTACGTATGTATGTATGTATGTACGTATGTTTGTTCGTTTTGATGTAATGCAATGTAATGCAATGTAATGCAATGTAATGCAATGTAACGCAATGCAATGTAATGTAATGTAACGCAATGTAATGTAATGTAATGTAATACAATGTAATGTAATGTAATGTCTGTATGTGTGTATGTATGTATGTATGTATGTATGTATATATGTATGTATGTATGTTTGTTTCTTTGTTTGTTTGTTTGTTTGTTTGTTTTAATGTAATGTAATGTAACGCAACGCAACGCAATTCAAAGCAACGCAACGCAACGCAACGCAACGCAACGCAACGCATGTATGTATGTATGTATGTATGAAATGTATGTATGTATGTATGTATGTATGTATGTATGTATGTATGTATGTCTGTGTGTATGTATGTATGTATGTATGTATGCATGCATGCATGCATGCATGCATGCATGTATGTATGTATGTATGTATGAAATGTATGTATGTATGTATATATGTATGTATGTATGCATGCATGCATGCATGCAATGTAATCATTGCATTGCAATGCTATGTATTGTAATATCATGTCATGTATGTAATGTATGTAATGTAATTTAATGTAATGTAATGTAACGCAACGGAATGTAATGTAATGCAATGTACGTATGTAATTTATGTAATGTAATGTATATATGTATGTAATGTAGTGTAATGCAATGTACTGCAATGCAATGCAATGAAATGTATGTATGTTTGTAAATGAATATGCACAAGCAGATAGACACAGGTAGATGGATGGATGGATGAATGGATGGATAGATATAGATAGGTATTGAATACAGACAGATAAGTATGGATAGGTAAACATAGAAAGATAAAGATAGAAAGAAAACATAGATAGATACATATATATATATATGTATTTATATATGTATTAAATAAATACATATGTATTATATATATATGTTATATATAAATATGTATTATATATATGTATTATACAAATATGTATTGTATATATATATATATATACATATATGTATTATCATATATATATATATGTAGTATATAAATATATGTAGTATATATATATATGTATTAAATATATATGTATATATATATAGATGTATTATATATATATAGATATATGCATATATATATATATATTTGTATTTGTATGAAATATATATACATATATGTAATAGATATGTATTTAAATGTATTATATATATAGATGGATGGATGGATGGCTATGTATCGATGAATGGATGCATGCATGCATGCATGGATGGATTGATGGATGGGGCATGTGTGCTTCCCCAGCTTCTTGAGGTTTCATTTTTGGTGCAGCACGTGGGCGTTGCTATCGCATTGTCTCAGCTTGACATGGGCGATGACATGGCTTTGCTCACATTTGACTAGCGTTGAACAGGACAATTCACCACAACACCATTTCTGAATCGTTTGTTTGCAATGTTGCCCTTTGTTGTGCAAATTCGTTTAACATATTCCAATGCACAGTATCTCCGGTGCTGGAATCTGATACGATGGAATGTGGCTGCGGCGGTGTGTTTTGGTGATGCGGGGGAAACCATTCAGACTCCCAGGATACACGCTGGTTAATAGTTAGGAGCGGTGTTGCAAATGGTTTTGTCCAAAAAATTAGAAAACCCATACTGTTGAATGGTGAAAATGATTATCAACCACTAGATTTCATTTCTTTCCCATCAATTTCCAGACAGACCCAATATTCCTATATATATAATGTATATATATATATATATTCTGTATGTGTGTATATATATATATTGTACCTCCCCCAAAAACCCACCGAAGATCATATTTCATTGACATTTACAGTGTTTTCGTAGCAATTTGGTATATATATATATTTTTAGGAGGTATAATTTTAGTTGAAAATAGGAAAATAGGTACCATCTCTCTCTCTCTAAGTATAAAAACATATAAATATATTTATATATATTATATAATATATATCTATAGATGTATTTAGGGGAAATTTTGTTCAAGGGCGTTTGCAAACGTTTGCAAACGGTTCCTTAGTCCGGCCTCCTGGATTGAAGATTGAAAATTGAAGGCTGGGAAAAAACTCCCTCAGAAAAAACTTTTTCAATTCAGCCTCCTGGATTGAAGATTGAAGATTGAAGACTAAGAAAAAAAAACTTCTTCAATCCAGGAGACTGGATTGAAAAAGTTTTTTCTGGACCTTCAATCTTCAATCCTGGATTGAAAAAGTTTTTCTCAGGTCCTCAATTTGCAATTTTTGATCCGAAACAAAACCAGCTGATACCAATGTTCCGGTAAGGGCATCCTCTACATGAAGAGAGTCTCAACTTTCGGTCTTTTCCCCAAACTTGAAAAAGGCAGTGAAAACACTGTGAATTACTTTACCACAAAAGACGATCAAACATGAATCTTTCCTTTCAAGAAGTAATCCTAGTTGACAAGTGCAGGTTTTACAAACAGACACTTTCATTCAAAAGGTATAGCACTCGCTAAACAAAAAGAACTTTTCTTTTCAATAGATGGCATTCCTTTGTAGAAAATCACTTTTCTTGAACATATCGCTCTTTCATGTCGATCAGGTAGTGTTTTTCCCAATATGTAAATACGCATTGCTTAGTTAGTTGAAACATGAGCACAGACCCATTTCATAACGAACTTGGTACAATACTTCTGGAAGGAAGAAACACGTTACTACACAAAAAGTCCCTGCAACAGGCATCTTTCCATCAAATGCAGTATCTCTTCAAACAAAAAACTATCTTCAAAAATGTAGCCATTACTTTGAAGAAAATGTATCAGTATGCAATCATTTTTTGATAGCAATAGTGCATGCTTGGAATATAAAAAAGGAGTGTTTTTTTGTTTTATGTTTTTTGTTGTTTTCCAGCCTGGCTTTGTGGCTTTTGTGGCTTCTGTGGTTTTTGTGGGTGTGTGTGGCTTTTGTGGCTTTACCATGCTTTACCTATCTATCTACCTATTCCTATCTAACCTAATCCAACCTAATCTTATATTATCTTATCTTATCTATCTAAACTATCTATCTAATCTATTTAAACTATCTATCTAATCTATTTAAACTATCTATCTAATCTATCTAATCTATCTAAACTATCTATCTAATCTATCTAATCTATCTAATCTAACTAATCTAATCTAAATCTAAATCTAAATTACTCTAATCTAATCAAATCAAATCTAATCTAATCTAAGCCATCTATCTACCTACCTATCTATCGAATCTATCTAATCTATCTAATCTACCTAATCTACCTAATCTATCTATCTATCTATCTATCTATCTTTCTATTCACACCTTGTATCCCTACATGTACCTTAATCCAACCTTCAACAGACTTTAAATAGACCCTAAACCAACCCTAAATAAACCCTAAATCAACCCTAAATACACCCAATAAACCCGAAACCAAACTTGAATGATCCTAAACCAACCGTAAACCAACCCTAAATAAACCAAATAAACCCTAAACCAAACCTTAACCAAACCAGAATGATTCTAAACCAACCATAAACCAACTTTAAACCAACTTTAAACCACCCTAAATAAATCTAAGCCAACCCTAAATAAACCTAAATAAACCCTGAACCAACCCTAAATAAACCCTAAACCAACCCTAAATAAACAGTAAACCAGCTTTAAATCAACCCTAAACCAACCCTAAACTAAACCCTAAACCATCCCTAAATAAATCTGGATAAACCCTAAACCAACACGAACCAACCCTAAATAAACCCTAAACCAACCCTAAATCAATCCTAAATGACCATCAACCAACCGTAAACCAACCCTAAATAAACCCTAAACCAACCAATGCTATGATAGCATCCAATGCCACTATTTAGACCCAACACGGTTGTGCTTCAACCATCGATGAACAGTGCAAATGGCAAATTCTAGCTCCCAAATTCAGCAAAGTACAGGTTTTTGCTCCAAAATGTAGCTAATAGCAAGGAACAGTGCCCCAGAATGAATAACAAAAAAACAATCCAAACAAAAAAAACAATCCCCCCAAAAATGCGCCCTATAAACATGTGAGCCGTCTTTTTGTTTAAACAAAAAACCTCACAAATGCTACCTCTGTGAAATTAACATTGCCCCTTCTGAAGAAAAGTGACTCAGTCTATGAAAATTTCCTTGATACCAGTATATAATATATCTGGAAAAAAATGTAGTGTAGCACTACTTTTTTGCAATGTTCCATTGTAAAGAGTGATTCGTTCCTTCAACATGGTGGAGCATTCCTTCAAGAAAATGCAACATTTATTTTTTGCATACAATGCCTCAATAGATGCAGCGGTACTTAAAATGGATGCAGCACTCTGTATTCTGAAAGAAGTGTAGAAACGTAGCATCACTTTTTGCAAAATTTCATTGAGTAGAGTAACACATGTCTCGAAAATAGAGGTCGTAGTATTCCTTGAGAAAGGAATCCTTTGAGAACTCATTTTAGACAATGTTTATGGTATTCTTTAAAGAAAATGTTGGTGCAAATATGTGAAAAACCTCCTTCACAAGGGAGTGAACCATTTGATTGAAATTCATGCAGTAATACAAAGAACAGCATTACTATGAAGTAGAACCCTTGGGTGTATGTAGTATTTTTGAGAGAAACAGGTCATAGTTGTATGTGTGCAATATACGCTTCCAGATGAATGAAACATCTGAACTTGACACATCAATAAGCATCTGAATCTTCTACGCGGTGGGTTTTGGAGGGGGGGTAGCTATATGGTACCATATATGTATATCCCGACATAGAGCCCGTTTTTTCAGGAGAATTTTGAACCAATTTTCATGCCTCTTCTCAACCAACAACAGCAACTGAGCAACTGAAACCGATGCGCACCTCGGTTCGCGGTCTTGCACGTCGGGGCTCCGAGACTTTCGGTCGGGGAAATCCGAGACGTGAGTTGCGTAGATGGGAAATCCGAGACGTAAGCGGCAGCTTTTTCAAGGGAAAATCACGGAGAAAGTCATTTCTGTATGGTTTGCAAATTGTCAGTTTGCCAAATGTTTTCCCTTTGTCGAGGCCATTCCTTTCATCAAAGATCATTGTGGCAAGATGGTGCCATCCAGTTGGACGATCAAATTTGTTTCGGAGATTCCTTGCACCCAATTTCCAGCAGATATCCAGACCTTCAGAAATCATTAATATTCACACGCTGGTTTGTCAGTTTCGTGCCAGGGCATTTTGTCTTGTAAAGCACTTTATTCTTCCGTTCAGCCCTATCGGTACTGTCACCTTCTCGATCAGTTTACTGTAACCTGGATTGCCTCAGCGGATTGGGAGTTTTCCTGTCACTTCTCATCGTCGACCTGATTTCTCCTTGGCGACTGATCCGCAGCCGTGTTTTTTTGAAGTCACATCATTGGTTCAGAAGAGAATTTTCCAATATTTTCCAACCCTATTCCCTTCTTTCTTGACTTGAATCTATATGTTTTTTTGCGTATATATATATATATCCTATTATTGGTCGTATCACACACACACACACTCACACCCACCCCAATTTTCCTTCCTTTTTTCCACAAGGACATCGTGCAGGTCAACTCTTTCGTTGACAATTTTTGTGGGTCCATTACAGTTTCTTGGTGTTCTATAAAAACCTTTGTAGTTTCGCTTTGAACACATGTTTATCAGCAAAAAAACCAGCAAATTCATACAACCATTGATAAGATTGTAATTGTAACGAGTGAATAACTCTTGTCCATCATGGTTCCGCAGGTGATGACTACTTGGCAGTCCGCTTGAAGCGACTCTTGGTGCGATGCTCAGCCGTGGTGATCAACTTGGGGATTGGGCCGACAGAATCCCAGTCTTGTTAGCAGCCCTCCTGGTTGGAATTGCTACCCTCAGATAATTTAACATAGCTATTGAAAATAACCATTTATGGTTGATTTACCCGGTAAAAAAAAAGTCAATAGCTATGTTAGTTTACCAGAGGGTACAAGAAACTCCAAATTTAAAGGCCTGGACCAGAAGTTGCAGCGTGGCAGAGCTGCGGGAAGCCTCAGCAATGACTTCAAACATTGAGGATGGAATACAGGTCTTGCTGACCAGCGTTTTTTTTGTGGATTTTAACGGTTTTAACGGGAAACGCTCATCTAGAATCTAGATGAATCTAGAACTGGTGAATTTTACACTTCAGCCTGAGGGATGGGTCAAAAGTTGTAAATCCCGGAAATGCTTGGTTTCAGATTCTGAACATCATGGATGGTTTCACTGGCAACCGCCAATTCTTATGGACAGAAATCACAGCAACTAGCAATCGCTTGAAGTCAAAAAATCAGACCAAGAAAAATCAGTAACTTGCCCAACTATCACTGATCAATGGGTTTGCTTACGTTTTTTTCCCAACAGCGTTCCGGAGAAGGTTCCGAAGGTTCAGGAGAAGGTCTGGGAGGCCTTGGTGCAGAGCCAGGTTAGGTTCAACAGGTTCCGGAGAAGGTCCGGGTCAGGTTAAACAGGGTTCCGAAGAAGGTACCGGGAGGCTTTGGTGCAGAGCCAGGTTAGGTTCCGGAGAAGGTGAAGGTTCCGGAGAAGGTTCCAGGAAGCCTTGGTGGTCAGGTTCAACGGGTTCCGGAGAAGGTTGCAGAGAAGGTCCCGGAGAAGGTTTTCGGAATCTTTGGCACAGGGCCAGGTCAGGTTCAACAGGTTCAACAGGGTTTCCAGCGCTTGGCTTCGCAGCACGCTTCAGAAAGATTTGTAAAAATGAAATCTGCGGCTGTTGGGGATACCACCGAAGCTTATTTGATTCCTTTTTTAAAGGACCCCAGGTTTTGTAAGTTGAGGTTTCCGGTGATTTCTCCCTCTTCGGTCAGATTGGAGAGGAACTTGTGAGGTCCGTAGCAAAGATGCGGATTTCACCAGCCGCGTTGGGTGCGGAAGCGTTAAGAACCGATGAAGAATTTTCCAGCCTACCCTGAAGTTCTTAAGTGTTGGTAAAAAAAATATGGGAATTATGAACGAAGGTACCTTCAAGTTTCTGAACGGGTCAGTTCTTAAGGGGTTCATATTTGACATTTCTTAGTAATTCCTCAATACGGCATTCAGTATAAATAGTGCCTCCAGCCTTGCAAGCAGCAAAGAGCGGAAGAAGAGGAGGACGACGACAAGGCAGGGAGGGTTGGGCCTGCCGTGGAGTTGGTTGGGAAAAAAAAAATTAGACCGCGAACAGTTTTTTAGGTGCAGCCATCCAAAACAGAGCTAAAGGCCAGACATTCCAGCATGCCAGGGCTCAAAGTTCATTTTGGCATGGTATTAGGTTCAGAAAAGAGTTGGGTGGAAGAAAACACTTTTTAGGGCCCCAAAAGTTTCTTCAGGTGCAGCCATCCAAAACAGGGCTAAGGGCGTGCCAGGGCTTGAAAAAAACTAGGTATGGAAGAAACATTTCGGGACCCCAAAAGTTTTTCCACATAATTCAATAGGCATCCCTCCTACCAGGTTTAAAAAACAAAAGCACAAGTTTCCTGTCTTGATTTGAGCAGCGTCCCGGCCAGGTGGAAGAGAAGTTCCAGAACCAGAAGCACCGGCAGAATATACCTTTCATATATGGGTAAATTATAACGACCTCACTGCGACCTCACTGAAAATCATAGTTAGTAAGGGGAATCATCCCAAAATGGCCTTAATTCAGGTTAGTGAAATATTATAATTTACCCATATATTATATATATATGTCATTGCTTGATATTTCGTTAAAGGGGAATAAGAACCAGTAGCTAGAATCCAGGGTACCCTGGGGCTCTGATTTCAATTAGCCGACAGAAAGGGTTGAATCCAGCAATCCAGCCCCTGAAGTTCTTATTGCAGTAGCTTCTTAAACACTTCTTAAACAGTGATTTCACTGTAGTTGGGTCTGATTCAAAATCGAGGAGACCATTGAGATCATGGGATTCTATCTCTCAACCCCTTTTTCAGTGGTGGATTTTCTATTGCCATCTTTACCAGAAGGTACGGCTCGTAACTCTAAACAGAAAATCGCCATGCCGGCAACCCAGCCGACGCTGCTCGCAAAGGCCAGAGGACAGAGCACATCTTTGCACTTTGACGTTGGGAACCCAGGACACCTGGCCAGTTACTGTCACTTGGGGGTCAGCCCGTTGCAGTCCTCCATATATTTCAAGGACATTCCGGTATGATAGGTTTCTCCCTACCCATATTTCCCCTACGAAATGGGGCCGCATGATCAGAAATCACCTCGGCAGAGTTTGGGGAACGCTTCAGAATCTAATTCAGAACTGATGAATTACAATGGGCCATCATTACGGTTTTGGAACGGCTGATGTGCCACTACAATTTGTTCCATCATTGTAGTCTTATCTCTGCAATGTTTTGGGAACGAAACCATCGCGGCTGAGTTTGCCGGAGCTTTGTGCATCTCGACACCTGGGTGTTTCAAACTCAGTGCTGAATGGATGAACTCTCACGACCTCAAAAATCACGATGTCATGGCTGTCACGGTTGGATTTTTGACATTTCTTTCTTTTTTTTGGGGGGGAATGAATGGAATCCCCAAATGAGGTCTCAGGTTGGTAAAGGGTTGGAATTTATTCGGATCGATGATTTTGCCACTCTAAACAGTGTCGCAGAAACTCTGCATCAATTCTTCCTGGTTGTGCTGCTGCTGGTGATGACGAGGATGAGGACGATGACGATGACGAGGATGATGATGATGATGATGATGATGATGTTGATGATGACGATGATGGTGATGGTGATGATGGTGGTGATGATGATGATGAGGATGATGAGGATGACGACAACACTGATGGTGATGCTGATGAATGGATGCTTGATACTAAAGACACCTTGCCACGTGCCGAAGTGCTGCTGTTTTTTTTCATGTTCATGATGATTCTTCAAATATGCACCATTTCTATTGATCATTTCCAACAAAAACAGCACATACGAGGCCTCGGAACTTCAGAGCCTGGTCGCTACTTGCCGAGGAGTTCTGTAGAGCACCAGATAGTGCTGGGATAGTCCCACCACATTTGTGCAGAGTCAAAAAACAGCTGGATGGTTTGAATTCCACTTGGTTTCCCGCTGTTTTCCATCTATTTTGTCCCGAATGCGTACCGAAGGGTTCTTGTTTTCTTGGGAGGGGGTCTGGGGGTGGAGGAGTGTTTGCGGGTCGTTTTCGCGACCCCGTCCCACTGTCTATGGGGAATGTGAGAAAAGGTGATGTGTTGGGACATGTGAAAGTGCCTTTCGCGTGGCAGGCGTGGGACTGTGGCACTCAAGCGAAAGTTGTTTGGAAGTTCTCTAATGGCATCGTCCCACTGTCTATGGGGAATGTCAGAAAGATGATGTGTTGGGACATGTGAAAGTGCATTTCGCGTGGCATGTGTGGGACTTTGTGGCACTTTCATTTGCGACCTGTCCTTTTTCACCGTGACACCTACCGCCTGTCAGGTACTTCAGCTTCGCTGCCGATGCCGCTTGCGCTGGGGAACGCGTCGCCTCTTCGCTGCTCCTGCTAACACGTTGCGGCGGCGCTGTGATTGCGACGCGTTGCAAATTCAAAAATGCGCGCAGACATCCCGATGGCGCATGGGGCGTAGGGGTAAGAAGTCGGTCACATGTTGTGTTGCTGCTGTATATGCATTTCTGTCTCTGCAACATTTTAACAACGCATTCGGGTTCGTGGCTTCTATCAGGTTCATGTTTTTTTGATCTCTAAAAGATTCGGTCCTCAGAAGGCGCTGTTGTGCAGGACATTGCCGAGCCTTATCTCGACCCGACGTGTTGGAGTCCATCCTTGAAGCTGTGGACGAGGGCTTCAGGGAAATGCGAGGCTGACGGCGGTCATGGGAAAGGTGCGGTATTTTTTGGTTTGTGAAAACAACGAAAGATGCGTTGTGTTGTAAACATACCTTGGGCTACACCTTTCATGTACATGATTGACAAAAACTTTTTTTTTTTAGATTTTGCCTGTAAGAGTTTGGAAAGACTTTTAAGGGCTTGCACACACACACAAAGAACACCTACGTGGCTTGAATTCGACAGGGGGTGCTATAACCTTCAAACCGGAACACTGGTTTAAACAGTGTGGTAGACTATCATCAAGCACAGCGAGAGTATCACCGGACAGAAAAAACATGCAGAGGAGGTTCATGGTTCGGCTAGGTTTGTCCCAAGCAGCAAGCAATCGGCTTGTCTGGCTGGAGGAAAGTGTGAACCCTAGCTGGGGCTTTGGTACGGGGATTTAACTGATTCAACTGATTCAACCGATTTAACTGATGTAACTGATTTAACTGATTTCATCGATTTAACCGATTTAACTGATTTAACTGATGTAACTGATGAAACTGGTTTAACTGACTTAACTGATGTAACTGAGGTAGCTGATTTAACTGATTTAACTGATTGAACTGATTTAACTGAGGTAACTGATTTAATCGATTTAACCGATTTAACTGATGTAACTGATGTAACTGATTTAACTGATTTAATCGATTTAACCGATTTACCTGATGAAACTGATGTCACTGATGTATCTGATTTAATCGATTTAACCGATTTAACTGATGCAACTGATGTAACTGATGTAACTGATTTAACTGATTTAACCGATTTAACCGATTTAACTGATTTAACTGATTTAACTGATTTTATTGATGTAACTGTTTTAACTGATGCAACTGATGTAACTGATTCAACTGATTTAATCGATTTAACCGATTTAACTGATGTAACTGATGAAACTGATTTAACTGATTTAATCGATTTACCCGATTTAACTGATGTAACTGATGAAACTGATGTAACTGATGTAACTGATTTAGCTGATTTAATCGATCTAACCGATGTAACTCGCATATAGGCCCTCCAACAATTTCCCAATCGCTAACCCGCTCTACTGACGGGGGCGCATGGAAGTGGATGAGAATGAGGCCAATGAGGCAGAGGCCAAAAAGAGATCCAAAGATGTAACACCAGCATCAGCATCCAGACTTACCAAGCAGCCAAAGACCAGAGGCACAGATGAGACACATGAAAAAAATGCCAGACGCACCTTGTTCAAATCACCACCAGACGCAAAACGAGAAGAACAGGCATTGACAGAATACAGAACCTCCTACAACAAAGATACAGTGAAGCAGAAAGGCACGGATGAAAGATGGAAACGCCAACAGGCTTCAGTTGAAGAGAGAAGCATGCAAGCAGCAACACCAGCCACAGCAAAGAAGAAACCGACCGTATCCACCAAAGCCAAAACTCTCAGCAAAAAAATGGACACCCAACTACAGCAAGCCCAGTCCATGATGGACAAAATGCAGAAAGCACTTGCAGAGCAAGACCATCCACCATACATCGCAGAAATGCAGCAGCAGATGCAAAGCATGCAGGAGACAATGGGCCAGCTAGAGGAAATCACCACAAACCTGCGGCAAGACGTCACAGACGTGGAAATCATGGCCAACTACGTACATGACACTCTGTACAAACAGCAGCAGCAAGAAGTAGTAGGTAGCGCTACAAACCGTAGCCAAGGGTTGGCCAACAGCATTCTCAGACAGCGAGAGGGACAGTGTGATCAGTTGGTATGCCGACAAAGCAGGTGTCGCAAACCACTTCACCACCACCCACGGGCGATACACCTACGGCAAATACAATGGCAAACAGAATGGGCCAAAAACACTTTTGAGACCTACATTTACAAGCACTACAACAGATGGCGGCCAGTGACCATCTGGGACTGGCAGAACAAAATGGTGCACCACGGCAATGAACTACACAGAATAAACTTCACACCCCAAACCAGCGATATGGAGCGTCAAATCAACTTGACAATGCAGGCAGCCCTTCATATCCTCACCAATTGCGAGCAGTCAGACCTCTCACACTCATGGAACAGACTTGCAGCAAAGTGGCAAGACAAACTAGCAATCAAATCGTCAGACAACATGGTCGTCTTCAAAGTTGTCAGAGACCAGGCCGACCCAAAGTTCCTGCATCTGCACATCCACAAGGATTACTATGAGATCATCCGAGACAACTGGTTATCAGGCTGGAAGGAGGCGAATGCAAAAACTAAATACCCTGACTACAATGGCTATGTCTACATAGTGAAGTTTGCCGTCCTGAGAAGTAATGAGGAATATCGCACAATGAGAGATGCGAAGTTTGGTTCGGAGGAGCGCGAAGCCGGGAATTGACTAGGCACTAGTCTTTCCACGGCAGAGAAGGAAAAAGAGCCGAAGGAATTAGGAGAGAAGGAAATAGACAAGAAGGAAATAGGATCGAAGGAATTAGGGAAGAAGGAACTAGGTCAGGAGGAATTAGGTAACTGGGTGCCAACAGCGCACCACAGACACACACGTCATAGGGCCTCATCACTGTATACAAATAAAGTTTGTTCGAGTAACCGTCAAGTGGTGTGCCGGGACCTTCGGGGGTCATCCCACCCGAAGAGCGAAAGACCCCCAAAAACCCCCTTTTACAAAATGGTTAAGGGTACCGCGAAATCTTTTGGGAAAACATCCATATCCGAACAACATATTCCACCAAGCAAAAGAAACGCCAGGAGAGCCCGTAACCGGCGGCTATGGCGGATTTTCAAAAAGTTTCAGGGGGAAGCTAGGCCTGCAAAGGCCCAGGAAGCCTGGCGGCGCAAAGCAAGTCATTACAGATATAGGAAAGAGTTTAAAAACTACAAGAGTAAGGTTGTTAGTGCAATGGACACCCATGAAAAGAAACATAAAAATAGAGGTGATAAGATCCCATATGGATTCCCATTAAAGGCTGCCAACCTTAACATTCGAGGGTTGAATGGTGAAAACGGAATTACCAAACGACAGCACGTGACTCATGTAATGAAACAGGAAGGGATTGACATCATGCTGCTGACTGAAACCCAAGTTAATCACTCGTCTTTTGAATCTCACAATGACTTTTTGTTTTTCTTCAGCAGCGATGTCAAGCCCGACCAAAATCATAGGGAACACGCCGGAGTTGGAATTGTCATTCATAAGAAATTAAACCTTTCCTTTACGAGGTCAAACCAACGAATGGTAGGATTATGGCTATCAAACTTAGATCGAAAGGTATGAACCTCTCATTTGTTTGCGGTTATGCCCCACACAGTGGGCATTCGAGCGACACAAAGGAAGATTTTTATGATAATTTGCGAATCATGTTGAATGAATGTCCAGAAGCTGTTTTCCTTGGGGGAGATTTCAACGCTAGGCTTCAGTATAGATATGATTCTGAGACTGACATCATGGGTCCCCACATTTTCGGACGTGGCAGGGATTATCTTGAAGGAGTTGCTTATTCAACCAAGGAAAACAGAGATTTGCTAGTGGATTTCTGTCGAGCAAACGCGCTCAGAATATTAAACACAGACTTCTCCAAACCTCGCTCCAAACAAGCTACTTTCCGTGAAAACACAACTTCATTAGAAGAACCTATCACGGCAGAAAACCATGCTCAACTAGACTTCTGGCTCACACGCAGCGGGCAAAGGAATCAATGTACAGACGTGCAGAGCCGGACAGATATTTATATGCAATCAGATCACTACATGGTTGAAGTATACCTCAGGATTAAACTAGCTGCTGTTGGACCCCATGTCAATTCTTGTTATGCTCCCAAGTTTAACAAACCTTCTGAAAGACAATGGAAGCTTTTTAACGGTTTTATACGTGATCAATATTGTTCGGTGCGCGGCCAACTTCATTGGAAAGGGTTCACTGAAAGCTTAATGCAAGCGGCAGAAACTTGCCTGTCCAAAGAAAGTAAACCTCGCAAGAAGAATTATTTATCCACTCAGACATGGTCTCTCATTGCAGACCGGCAAAGGCTGTTTACTTGTGGGTTAGATACAGAAGTCAAAGCCTTGGACAGGCAAATCAAAAAACAGGCGCGAGCAGACCGGAAAAAACATATCATAAACCAGTTTCACCACGCCCCCGGAGACCCTAACAGGAAAAACATATGGAAATAACCTTAGGACTGATTTCAAACCTTCCTATATTGCCATGAGAGATTCAAATGGTAGACGGGTCCCTTTGAAAGATAGGGCTGAGACCATTGCAACTTATTTGTCATCACAGCATTGGTCAAACGATGTGGGTCAAGGGGAGCTACTGTTTCAAGACAAAATTGGAGCCCCTCTCGTATGTGACTCATCCCTTTTTACATTGGTAGAGTTGGAACTCGTACTCAAATCTAGTAAGCTTAATAAACAACCTGGACCAGATTTGATCCGTATGGAACTGTTCAAATGGCTTGATGGTTCTAACCGTCTCCTTTTGCTTGACATCCTTAACCAATGGTGAAAAGAGGGAGGGGTTCCGAAAGAAGTTCTTCATGCTAGAGTGGTGCCTATCTTCAAGAAAGGTGATATTGATGATCCATCTAACTACAGACCAATTTCACTTCTAAACAGCATTTACAAGCTTTTCACCGCTCTGATTCGAGCAAGAATTCAGTCGGCTGTCGAATTTAAAGTTTCGCCTACCCAATTCGGATTCCGCCCAAGGCGGTCAACCGCACACGCAGCGTTCATCATCCGGCGCTTGCAAGACTGGTCTGAACAATCAAATTATACCTTGCTCTTATAGACTGGGAGAAAGCTTTTGAGAAAGTACATCATTCCAAACTGTTGCTAGCAATGGACAGACTTGGTTTTTCAGAACATTGTTTGCGTGTGATCAGTAGCCTATATGATTCTCCAACTTTCTTTGTTCAGGATCAGTATGGTACCTCACTCACCAAATCTCAACTCACCGGAATACGTCAAGGTTGTCCCTTAAGTCCTTATTTGTTTTTACTGGTAATGACATGTGTTGATCACGATGTTCAGAGGTTATGTTCAAAGAACGTCACAAATTCACGAATTCCGGGAGTTGAATTCGATGCTGTATTTTATGCCGATGACACAATCTTGTTTTCCACAAAGCCAAGAGTGCTTAACGAATTACTTAAGCACATGCTCAGAACGTTACGGTTTAAAGATAAACAGGCGTAAGTGCCACACCCTGCACATGCATTCATTTCCAAGATAATACAGTTCTCCATAAAGCACATGATGCTACTTATTTGGGAAACAATTTAAACTGTAAAGTTAATTTAGCCAGGGAAGTGACTCAAAGAATCCAAGACACCAAACGCACATGGCAAAAATTGAACTTGTTTTGGAAAAATTCGAGCGCAGGAAAGAAATGGCAACTCATTATTTATGATGCTGTTATTCGCAGTAAACTTCTTTACAATTTGGAGACCATGTGTCTTACACAGTCACTGCGAAAAAAGCTCGATACTTTCCATTTACGGGGCTTGAGGAAAATCCTTCAAGTACCCAGGACATACGTCGATAGGAGGTATACGAATGCACGTGTTTATGAGTTGGCTTCTCAAATTGCTTACCCAGATGATCCTTATAAAAGTGTTCGACCTTTTTCTGCAATATTGGATGAGAAGCGAACTCACTTAGCCGGACATATCCTCCGGGCAGCTAACAGCGACCCGTTACGGCAAGTGGTGTATGAACCGAACACAGCAACAGTTAAACGGATTGGCAAAAGACGGGTTGGCAGACCCAGAATTAATTGGGCTTATAACACTAATGAACTCATCCATTCTCGGGGAAATGCGACTGATTATGTCGCCTCAATTGATCAAGACAACAACATTTTAGAGTTTGCAAAACAACGGTTCATATAAGCCAGGCGCCCAAGCGTCTCACTTAGTTGCAGGGTCCCTGCACGAGGCGCATGGTAGAAGAAAAACCGATGTAACTGATTTAACTGATTTAACTGATTTAACTGACGTCATTGATTTAACCGATTTAACTGATGTAACTGATGAAACTGATTTAACTGATTTAATCGATTTAACCGATTTAATTGATGAAACTGATGTAACTGATGTAACTGATTTAATCGATTTAACTGAGGTAACTGATGTAACTGATGTAACTGATTTAACTGATTTCACTGAGTTAACTGAGGCAACTGATGTAACTGATTTAGCTGATTTAACCGATTTAACCAAATGAACTGATTTCATTGATTTAACTGATTTACTCGATTTAGCCGATTCAACTGATGTAACTGATGAGACTGATTTGACTGATTTAACTGAGGAAACTGATTTAACTGATTTAGCCGGTTGAACTGATTTAACTCATTGAACTGATTTAACCGATTTAATTGATTTAACTGATTTAGCTGACTTAACTGATGTAACTGGTGTAACTCATGTAACTGATTTAACTGATTTAACCGGTTTAACTGAGGAAACTGATTTAACTGATTCAACCGATTTAACTGATTTCATTGATTTAACCGATTTAATTGATTTCATTGATTTAACTGATTTAATTGATTTAACCGATGTAACTGATGTAACTGAGGTAGCTGATTTAACTGATTGAACTGATTTAACTGATTTCATTGATTTAACTGAGGTAACTGATTTAACTGATTTAACTGATTTAACTGATTTAGCTGATATAACTGATTTAACTGATTTAACTGATTTAACCGATTTAACTGAGGAAACTGATTTAACTGATTTAGCTGGTTGAACTGATTTAATTGATTTAACTGATTTAACCGATTTAATTGATTTAACTGATTTAACTGACTTAACTGATGTAACTGATGTAACTGATTTAACTGATGTAACCGATGTATCTGATTTAACCGATTTAACTGAGGTAACTGATATAACTGATGTAACTGATTTAACCGATGAAACTGATTTAACTGATTTAACTGATTTAACTGATTTTGATCCGAACACCAAGCTCAGGCACCTTCAACGTCAGAGAGAACCTTCGGTCTGGATCCCGAAGTTCCCCAGTAATTAGACGGTTTCCTGGTATAGGTCCTTACAGCATGTCTCAAGTGAAACTTTGAGAGGCTTACAGCCGAAGTTTTGAGTTGGGATTGGCTCAAAATTGTACAGATAGCTTCAATTCCCAAAATGACTGTTTGTGGGTCTCAAGTGGGCGGAGCAAACCGCAAAACACCTCTTTTGGTTTGCAGAACTGGTTCTCAGGTTTTCAGAAGAAAAAACCACATTGCATTCCATCCATAGCTTCATCTATCTCTTTCTGATTTATGTTGGATTTATACAGTCAAAACAAACACGGACGAATTTTGATGGTCTTAAAAAACACAAAAATATACAACATCTCATGGCTTTCTTTACAAATCTTCCATTCAAACTTATTTGGTAAGGTTCTTGACAAGTGCCTCGCTGGGTCCCTTGCGGACGCAGATGCGTGCAGGAGAGCTGGCAGGGGCCGCAGGAAAATTGCCAGGGGGCGCTTGAGATGCGGGTCCAAAAATGGGGAATACCTAAGTCATGGCTATTTTCGTTGGAAAAAGATGAGATTCATCATTATTTTTTGGGGGGGTTGCCTGAAAATTGTGTACCCCAAACGCATTGTGGCAAACATCATCAGTTTCCCCACGTTGAAATTGGAGTACCATCAAGTTTTGGACACACCAATATTCATTCCCGTCGAGCGCTGTCATGAACGCCACCGTCCATCTGCCGGCTTGTCAGCTTGATTGACCTAAAAAACTAGGGTACCATCCAATGTATGAATGGTTTCAGGCTGTAGCCAAGTAACATCAAGACACTGGCACCCGAAGACATGCTTTGGGAATCTTTAGGACACATCATACAAGTGCAGCCACGTGGCAGCACCTTCCAAAATAGGGTCGTGATCCAGACAGGGGATGGTCCTGTTCCCTTTGAAACGACTCATTCTTCCCATCATCGATGGCGCATTGAGATCATTCCGAAACATTTTGGCGGTGTTCCACGTCTGGCAGGTCTTGGCCGTTACTCACCATCCCAATTTTGGGGTGCCCCAATTTCGACGCGTAAAATGAGAATTCTTCGGCTTCCCCCAAAAATAGTGATATTCTGGATACTATAGTATGGTACCAGGTTATCAAAGAAAGGATAGCCCAGGGGTTTACGAATCTGCATTTGACCTTACCCAAGCAGCTGCTATGGCCGCAAGCAGCTCCTTGCTGTTCCGCCATCCGTCTCTACAGCTTCGGGTGCTGGATGCTGAGCGAGGATCTGGATATGTGGCTAACAAACTCTTGCAGCGAGGTGAGTTGCTGTTGGAGGCTGGGTTTTTTCCATCTGAAGGCCTGAGAGTTGCAAGGTTTGGTCACGATCAGCAATCCCCATGGGGATGAGTCTTAAATTTGTCATGGTTTCTTCGGAAATTGGGTTTTGACCAGCAAGAACCGGGGATATAAAGACCGCCAGATGTGCCCAAATTTGGATACCCAAGCATTGGAACGCTTTTATATCAGCCATCACCAAAACACTTTGATCCATTTTGATCCATTCCCAGATGTTTGAGATCCAATCAGATGATTCTCGAAGTGGGTTGCATGTCACTGATGTCGATTTGCATCGTCCCCCCCGGAGGAGCAGCCCTTTGTTTGGAACAGCGGCAAAGACGAAGAACCAGATCTCCAGAAGGGGGCTGCTTGGTTGATTGCCAGCGGCTTGGCTCAGGAACTCACTTCAAGGCCAGATGCCGCAGATTTGGAGGCTTGTGGCCAGTTGGTCAAGAGGTATGCCTTTCGCACGCATCGACCGTCTAGGGATGGGTCCTACCCTGCTATGCTCTTCAAGAGCTGTTGTCGTCTCAACCATTCGTGCTTCCCGAATGCTGGGGGACATTTGCCGGGCGCCGAAGACTTTGACTCGGTGGCCCAGTACCGTTCGCCAGCGATGAAAGTCTATGCCCTGGAAGAAATCAGGGAAGGCGAAGAGGTTTCTGGAGGGCATTTAGCCGCACACTGATTGATTTGAGTTTTATTGGGGTTCAGATGAATTTCCAAGACATCCCACTAAGAGTTGAACTTTTCTCAAGGGAATCCCCGCAAACCAGCCAGGTTTGTATTTCATATCTTGCGGAATCAGATCAGTTGTCCCCTTTGTCCCACCGCCGAGCCCTGCTGAAAGACACCTGGGGCTTCCTTTGTCGCTGTGAACGTTGCCTGGGGGGTCGCCCTTTGGACCGACGCTTGGAGGCCGTGGACTGGGAGGGGCTGGAGCGGAGAAGTGCCCTGGCATCGGTGACCAAGGCGTTTCGCAGCTTGTTTGATGCTACCTTCGAAGACTATGATCCACCCAAGGAGTTCGAAACCACCCTGGAACGCTTGAACAATTTCAGAAGAGAGTTTTCTTTTCTGGATAAGGCGCATGTCTTCTCTCAGCGGGTACGACGAGAGTTGATAGCAGCTTTCCTTCTGACTGGTTTCGACAGCGAGATTGCACAGCGATGTGCTGGACCAGCCCTGTCACTTTTGGTGGAAGAAATGCATGTGCAACATGCCTTGCTCCCCAGTCTAAGCCCTTTCAAAGTGACGCCCTATGTGCAATTTTTGCACTTGCTGCGCCACGTTCCGGAAAAGGAAGCCCGGTGGCATGTGAGCGACTTGAAGGTGGATGGCTGTGAGCTCCAGCATCAGCAGAGCCTGTGGCTGCATGACCAGCCGGCGGCTCAGCGCCTCCAATTGGCCCAGCCCCGCAACCTGCCCCCTGCGCCGCTGCGCGGTGCTCCGCTGCGCACAGGGCCGTTGGCCAAGCCCGGAGCGGCCTGTGGCTGCTGCGCTAGCGCACCGGGACCATCCCTGGAACGGTGCCATGGTCGCTCCAAGGGGTGGCCGAGGAGCTGCCGAAGGAAGGCGCAGGCTGACGAGATGCCACCATTGATGGAGAACGGTCCAGAGACTCCAGAGGTTCTGGGATCTTCAAGATCTTCCACTTTGTGGGAGGCTTATGCAGAGTTTGGCCGACCAAGCAAGGATGCACAGAGTCTCAGACGGGCTGGAAAGGTCAGGGAGCCAAAGGGCAAGGACTCTTGGTTCAAATTTCGAGTTGCCAGGTGATACCATGAAGAGATGGCGTCACATTTCGATGATTGCACCAGCGTGAAAAGCGCGCTGTCAGGGGTGTTCGGCGAGATTGGATATCTTTTGATCCTCACAAACCCTTGTTGAGGGAATTCATGGAGAAATGCTTGAGACGGTCGTGTCCAACACAGGGAATACTCCTGCCTCATGGGTTTCCATCCTAGACATGGGTCACATGGGTTCGATTTCGTTTTGCGTCGCTCGTGCTTGGAGACCTACTCTGGCCACTGCCCCCCAAGTAACACCTGGTCAGTAGCTAATGTCACAGATCTAGGAATCCGTTCATCAACAGGATGGGGCAGGGGCCTGATAATGACATCCCGAGAACTTGGGATTACAAGTACCTGCAGAGGGTATTCTTCTGTTCAGATCCCTTCACCAATGCTCGTTAGCTGCTTGTAGTTGCAAAATGTTGCAAAGTACTTTGTAATCACCACAACGGCACAACGAAACAACCCCAGAAAAATGGATGTCATGAATATCATCCCAAGAAAAATCAAATCCACCATGGTTTCCCCATGTAATCCATGGTTTCTCCAGGTTTTTTCCCGAGAGCGTTTGAGCGAAGGGTTCTTCTAATAGTGGCGGTCTGTCAAACATTTTCACATCTTCACATCACATCTTCAAATCCTCACATCTTCTCATCCTCACGTCCTCACATCTTCACATCCTCACATCTTCACATCTTCTCATCTTCACATCTTCACATCTTCATATCTTCACATCTTCTCATCTTCACATCTTCACATTCTCTCTTGCCCTCTTGCTCTCTTGCCCTCTTGCTCTCTTGCCCTCTTCTTTTTTCCTTCGTCTTTTCTATTTCTATCTGAGGGCGCGGGGCAGTGCAACGAGACGGCACGAAACGCAACCCTTCCGCACGAAACGAGGTTGGATCGCCAAAACTGAGGTGAAAATGCGATTTTACAACCTCGGCGGCAACCTTTTCGCACGAAACAAGCTTCGATCGCCAAAAACTGAAGTAAAATTGCAATTTTCACGGGTCCGGCGCAACCATTTCGCACCTCGATCGTCGAAAGCTGCGGTAAAATGGCACTTTTTGTATGACAACATGGCATTGGCGGCCGGCTGCTCTGATTCATACGTTTTGATGTCCAAACGTGTAGTAAAATTGCGATTTCGCAAGTTTGCGCGCAACCCTTTCGCACGAAATGATGGTTGAGTGTCAAAAACGGGGGTGAAATTGCGATTTTGGAGGTCGGCACGCAACTATTTCGCACGAAATGGTGGTGTCAAAAACTGGGGTGAAATTGTGCTTAACTGAGGTGAAATTGCGATTTCGGAGGTCGGCGCGCAACCCTTTCGCACGAAATGATGGTTGAGTGTCAAAAACTGGGGTGAAATTGCGATTTTGGAGGTCGGCGCGCAACCCTTTCGCACGAAATGATGCTTACGTGTCAAAAACTGGAATGAAAAATTGCGATTTCGGAGGTCGGCGCGCAACCCTTTCGCGCGAAATGGTGGTCGAGTGTCAAAAATTGGGGTGAAATTGCGATTTCGGAGGTTGGGGCGCAACACTTTCACACGAAATGGTGGTCGAGTGTCAAAAACTGAGGTAAAATTGCGATTTTGGAGGTCGGCGCGCGGCCCTTTCGCACGAAAAGATGCTCGAGTGTCAAAAACTGTGTGTGGAAGGTGGAAGCTTGTGTGTAAAAGGGTTTGCGCGTAAAAGCGTCTGTGTGTAAAAGCATATGTGTGTAAAATCGTCTGTGTGTAAAAGGGTCTGCGTGTAAAAGCGTGTGTGTGTAAAAGCGTCTCTGCGCAAATGCTTCTGTGTGTGGAAGCATCTGTGTGTAAAAGCATCTGTGTGTTGAAGCTTGTGTGTGTAAAAACTTTTGTGTGTAAAAGGGTCTGTGTGTAAAAGCTTTTGTATGTAAAAGCCTCTGTGTGTAAAAGCATCTGTTTTTGTAAAAGGGTCTTTGTGTGAAAGCGTCTGTGTGTAGAAGGGTCTGTGTGCAAAAGCGTCAATGTGTAACAGCGTCTGTGTGTAAAAGGTTCTGTGTGTAAAAGTGTCAGTGTGTAAAAGCGTTTTTGCGCAAAAGCGTCTGTGTGTAAAAGCTTTTGTGTGTAAAGCGTCTCGTGCACAGTCGACGGTGAACAAAGCCGATGATTGCTTTTGCGTATTTGCGTTATAGTTGCCTGGGCCTAGAAGCATTTCTCAGCAACATGTTTAGGTCACGAACTTCATCCCCCTTCGGATTGCTGAGGTGGCCACGACAACGATGACTTCGCTGTGAGTGTGTGTGTGTGCGCGTCTGTGTCTGTATCTTTGTTTGTGTGTCTATGTGTGTATGTGTTTCTTTGGTCTGTCTCTGTCGGTCTCTCAAATTTTGTGTCTATCTTTGTCTGCTTCTGCTTAGAATCTGACATAGCATTTCTATCTCCTTTCTGCTGATCATCTGCATCATCTTCAATGAAGCTTTCACCTACAATGTCTTTGATACTACTTACAAGAGAGTAACGTGCTCTTCTACGCTCTCGGGCCATCCGTCGTCTAGTCGATATATTGCCCGTCTTTTCCCAGCTCCACCGAGGCAGGCCAGACCACCATGGCGCACGCCCTGCTGCAGCCCACTGCAGTTCTGGTGGGCGAGACCGACTGCGCGCCGGACGCCTTTGCCGCCCGCTGCCTGCTGTCGGAGGCGCCGGGACAGAGAGGGAAAATGGAGAATTTCCACGGGAAAATCTGAGGAACTGGTTTTTGGAACTGCGGTGAAAACCCAACCAACTATTGATTTGATTATCATAGAGAGTTCTACTGGGCAGTTTAAGGGGAATTATTGTTCTCCAGCATGGGAACCCCTATCAAAAAACTAGTAGAACTAATTCAGCCCCAGGTTTTCGACGATGCTCAAATGTTTGGAACCCAAATGAGGTTTGAGGTGCTCAGCAACTGGGGATCTGGATCTGAATGCGGACTGCATGCTATCCCTTGATAACTTGACATATCCCACAGATGATGGGTTTGTCCAAAAATGGAAACACAGGGGAAACCCCAAAATTGTAATTTTGTATATATATATATATATATATTATATATACATACCCCCCGGGTCTTGCACTTTTTGGCTGGGTGAGACTTCATGGGATGGGGTGGACCCCGGGGGCGGCACTAAGGGTTTGTTCCCGACGAGCACCCCCCCATCCCCTCTCCCAAGCCGGGGCAAGAGTGACAGTGCCGCGTTTGCGCAGCGGAAAATTTGATTGCTCTTGGCATTCGGCGATGCCGCTTGTGTTGCATTTCGCGCTTTCGCGTTTTCATTCGACGCGGTTTGTGTTTGTTGCCAGTTGTGGTCGGTGTTTGTCTTCTGGCGCTCTGGGGCTTCTGCTCGCCCGGTGGTGTCTTTCGTTTTTTGTTTTGGAGGTTCTGCCCCCTCTGTTTTGCTTCTCTTCCTGTTGGCGGCTGCGGTTGATTTTTGTCCTTTGATGCTGGTCGCTGCTGTTGGTGTTCCTCTTTTGGCGCCCTGTGGCTTCTGCCCGCCCTGGGGTGTCTTTCTTTTGGTGGTTGTGTCTGTTTGTTGTTTGGTGCTCTGGGCTTCCTGGGGCTTCTGCCGGCCCTGGGCTGTCTCCGTTCGTTTTCGTTGTTGTGATTGGCGTTAGTTTTTTGGTGTGTGTGGGGCTTCTTCTCGCCCTGGGGTGTTCGTCTTCTTCCCTTGGGTGGTTGTGTTGGTGATTGTCTTTTGGCGCTCTGGGGCTTCTGCCCACGTTGAGGTGTCTTTTTGTTTTTTTGTTTGGGTGTTTTGCCCCTCTGTTGTGTCTCTCTTCTTCTTGGTGGCTGTGGCTGGCAATGTCCATTGTTGCTGGTTACTGCTGTGGGTGTTTCTCTTTTGGTGCCCTGTGGCTTCTGCCCGCCCTGGGGTGTCTTTCTTTTGGTGGTTGTGTCTGTTTGTTGTTTGGTGCTCTGGGCTTCCTGCGGCTTCTGCCGACCCTGGACTGTCTCCGTTCGTTTTCGTTGTTGTGATTTTTCCCTCAAAATCTGAAAGTGAAAGATGTGAAAACGAAGATTTCGTGCGAGATTTCCTTCAAAAAGTGAAAGTGGAGATGTGAAAACGAAGCTTTCGTGCCAGAGTTTCCTCAAAAAGTGAAAGTGGAAGATGTGAAAAGGTAGCTTTTGTGTGCGAGCTCCCTCAAAATCTGAAAGTGGAAGATGCGAAAGCGAAGCTTTCGTGCGAGACTTTCTTCTTTGCATTTCCAATGCGGGGCCGATCCGACCATGATCTGAGCATAGCTGGGACCGTCTCGAAAGCAGAGCCGGGACCGTCTCGAAACCGTCCGCTGGACAAGCTTCCCCATCCATCTTCCGAGGCAAGTTTTGTCCTGCAAAACACAGCATTCCGTGCATCCGCTAACTCTCAAAAACGCATTTCATGCGAGACTTCCCTCGAAAAGTGAAATTGGAAGATGTGAAAACGAAGCTTTCGTGCGAGGTTCCCCCAAAAAGTGAAAGTGTGGAAGATGTGAAAACGAAGCTTTCTTGCGAGAGTTCCCTCAAAAAGTGAAAGTGGAGATGTGAAAACGAAAGCTTTCGTTCGAGAGTTCCCTTAACAAGTGAAGGTGGAAGATGTGAAAACGAAGCTTTCCTGCGAGAGTTCCCTCAAAATGTGAAAGTGGAAGATGTGAAAACGAAGCTTTCGTGCGAGAGTTCCCTCAAAAAGTGAAAGTGGAGATGTGAAAACGAAGCTTTCGTGCGAGAGTTCCTTCAAAAAGTGAAAGTGGAAGATGTGAAAACGAAGCTTTCGTGCGAGAGTTCCCTCAAAAAGTGAAAGTGGAGATGTGAAAACGAAGCTTTCGTGCGAGATTTCCTTCAAAAAGTGAAAGTGGAAGATGTGAAAACGAAGCTTGCGTGCGAGAGTTCCCTCAAAAAGTGGAAGTGGAAGATGTGAAAACGAAGCTTTTGTGTGAGACATGTGATAGTGGTGATATTGTCACAATGGTGATCTTGTGATAGTGGTGATATAGTGGTGATGTTGTGATAGCGGTGATGTTGTGATAGTGGTGATGTTGTGATAGTGGTGATACTGTGATAGTGGCGATATAGTGGTGATATCGTGGTGATATTGTGATAGTGGTGATGTTGTGAAAGTGGTGATGTTGTGATAGTGGTGATGTTGTGATAGTGGTGATACTGTGATAGTGGCGATATAGTGGTGATATCGTGGTGATATTGTGATAGTGGTGATGTTGTGAAAGTGGTGATGTTGTGATAGTGGTGATGTTGTGATAGTGGTGATACTGTGATAGTGGCGATATAGTGGTGATATCGTGGTGATATTGTGATAGTGGTGATGTTGTGATAGTGGTGATGTTGTGATCGTGGTGATATTGTGATAGTGGTGATATTGTGATACTGGTGATGTTGTGATAATGGTGATGGTGATTTCTAAACATCTGTTTCACGGAAGTTAGACTTTCAAACTTCCTTTGATCACCTTCGTCTACCTTTTCTCCTTCCCATGTTCCTGGAAAACGGGAAAACTGCCCAATGTTGCTTCTGAAACTAAAAAAATGCATTGTTGTGTATTTTGCATTTCTAGTTGCTTACGCTATCACCTTTGTCTACCTTTTGCGTGCTCTTTCCCATATTCGTGAAACCCTTATAAACGGGAAAAGTGCCTGACGTTGCTTCTAAAACCCTTGAAAAATGTGCATTTTTTTGCTTGTGTTTTTCTTGTGTATTTTGAATGTATTTTTTTGGGTGTATTTTGCATTTCTTGGCTGCCTTTGGCGTTTCTTGTAGCTTTGAAAACTTCAACTCGCAACTTTGCGACTCTTTCTGTGGCTATGGGACAATAAGGAAAAAACAAATTGTTGTAGTTGCTCCTCTTCTTCCCTGGCGCGCTCCCCCTTGCGTCAGCCGGGTCGGCGGATGTATATATATATATGATTAAATAAGATTATGTATGATTATATATGTATTTATATATATATATATAAATTATATGTATTGAACAGTGGGATTTTGGGGTACTCTGTCTTCAGACAAACCCAGGGGATTTGCCAGCAAAGATGGGGGTTCAAAAACGACCTGACGTCGCACATACTGACTGGGTGCCCTGAGGAAAAATCTCAATTCGTGCATTCCAAGAATGATTCAAGGTCAAACTGGGAAAATGATACGATCCTTGCAGATGGGGAAGGCAGCCAGTTTTCACCACTGGAAGTGGTTGTAGTTTTCCATTGCTATTCCATTGCTATTCTGATTTGCCCCAGATAGGTAAAAAGGACGCCAAGGGTTAAAGAACACAGGACCAACCATGTGATTCTGGTTTGTCCTGGCTTCATGAAGAAACACTTGAACAATTTCTGGTACTTTCCACAAGCCAATCTGGAGACTTCCAAGATCTACCCACTCTTAAGCACACTCTTCCAGTCAGCTTGCCACAACAGCTCCAGGGGGTTGCCTTCTTGGTGCGGGCTGCATCGTTGAAGCCAGAGAAGGCCGGTCTTTTATGCACCAGACCTCTCCTAACATCGATCATTCCATGTTGCTGGCCAGGTGGCTCCGTTGCGACGCCGACGTTTTCGCAAGGCCTTTGCAAAGCACAAAGACCAAATCAAAGCCGCCGTCTCTGCCGAGCCAGAGGTGTTCCAGCAGCTGGGCCGCTGGTTGGGCATCATGGATGCATGGTATGAGCAGATGCCTGTGCTGATGGATCTCTGTTTGTTGCGTGATGCCCTGGCCCAGCATTTGCTGCCGCTGGCAGCCTGGGGTCTGCGGCCCCACCGGCGTCCCATCCTGGGGCGGGTCATGCCGCCACCGGATCCTCCAGATGCCGTGCTGCGAGACCCTGAGATCCAGGAGCAGCTGATGCGGTACTTCGCGGCAGCACCACCCTCACCGGCCGCCCCAGCCTCGCCTGCGAATGGTGAAGGATACCCGGCGGAGGTGGATGCCACTGAGCCCCCGAGGCTAAGCGAGAAAATCCTGGCAGGGGCACCAGAGGTGCAGGTGGCACCACCAGTGGCACCAGCGGCACCAGTGGCTCCAGTGGCACCAGTGGCACCAGTGGCACCGCTCACACCCATTTTGATGGGACGGTTGAGAGATCCAGAGGAGCATGACCAGAAGCCGCAGATTCATGGTGATGATCGACATGCAGAAAGTGATTCTGGAACCTTGGACTATTCTACTGATGAGGAAGATGCAGAGGCCAGCACCTCACCTGCCGGTGAAATTGGCTTCCAGCGAATCTTGGCTCCAGTTTTGACTTAATCTCGTTTCACGCCTTGAATGTTTCTTGGAGTGACAACTGAGCACTCCTTGCATGAACAGCTGCAGTGGCAGGCTGGCCTGTACAAAGAATGCATGATTACATGGAACCGTTTTGAAAAGGTTTACAATCCAAAGCTACGACAAGAACTCCAATGCTACATTCAACACCTGGATATGTTTGGAGAACACAGCAACTTTTATAGATCACGCTAGCAGATACCGGGATTTTGCGTGGACCATAGAGGAAAGTAGCACTCAAATTGAGGGCGAACTGGGCATTTTTGGCGTGTCCTCATGGCAATACACAGCGTACAATCCCGGTTTGGTGCAGCCTCTTTTCTCAAACATTCAGATGGCACCTATGACTTTGACTTTCAAGACAGCATGTTGCACTTGCGACTCTTGGGTCGTCTTTCAAACTCCAACTCTTTGAATTTGGTGACTGGTATGGCCATTCAGACCATTCATATCGATGAATTGGTTCAAGGCATGGTGATGTGGTGTGATCTGTAGATCTGACCCATGACTTCAGCTTTCCAAAAGGACTACCACAGGACTAGCACAGAAAGGAACGAGTTGTTGCCATGTCGCAGCCTAGCTGCACAGGTCGGCCATGGACGATCGACTCTGGTTCTGTGATCGTCTCCAACTGTAGATGCAGATGGTTTGTATATAAACTTATATATACGTATATATATATATATATGCTATATATATATATATACACTGTGGAAAATGCATAAGTTTGGAAGATCCAGAGTGTTTGGGGAATCCCCAACGGTGGACTCAGAGATACCACTGCGCACCGCAACTGCCAACAGTGATCCTTGCGCAGGTGTTGACAGTCCGGAACTTGGTTGGTGAGGTGGTCACAAGGTAGCAGAATTGCAACATGAATATCTCAGCATGGAAAGATGTCCCAAACTTGCACTTGACTCCTGATGTTTCGAGCTCTCTATCTGCTCAATCAGAGATCATTCAAGATTCGTCTAACGAATGGTTGTAGGAGCCTGTGTTTTTGGAGTTTGATTTTACAAACAAATTTGTTCTTCCGGTTTCGTACCAGCCTTTCTTCTGCTTGTTACCTCCAAAAAAGGGAAGTCTTCATAGGCCTTCCCCGAAGGCACCCTCCACCCAAAAACAATTCTCCAAGACCCCACCAAAAGTATCACCTCCAACCAAACAAGCCAAACATATTCTCAACAAAATCATCTCCAAAAAAGAACCAGGCCAAAACTATGACCCAAAGAATCCCACTTACCCCCAACTTACCCCCAAAAACGTCAAAAAAGCACCATGGCGCGGCGCTTGGCCCGTGGCCTCTCCTTGGCCCTGCTGTGCTCCGTGGCCTTCGTTCGGCCGGGGCCGGTGAGACCTGAACGCACGGCGCGCGCAGCGAGCGCAGGGCTGTGGCAGGAGGCGCTAACAGCGGAGCGCGGGAGGGCGGAGCTGCTGCTCAGCAAGTTGCAGGAGAGGAACAAATTGTCATCGACCATCCGGCAATCCAAACGAAGAGATTTAATAGGATTATTATGGGATTTAATCGGATTTATTGGGATGATTATGGGATGATACCCTGGTCAAACATGGCAAGCTGGAAATCCCCTAAAAAGAGAGGTTTGAATGGGAAAACCATCTATAACGATCTATAACGGAGGAAAGGAATTTTGGTGGGATCCACCACGCCGTAGATGGAGGAGTCAATAGGGCATTTAGTGGGGCAGGTTAACGATCTTGAGATTTTGGGATTTTATGATTTAATACACCATTTCCGTTCATAAAAAAATGGCTGGAAAGGCTCGCAACTCCAACTAATTTTGTCTCATGTGACTCCTGTGTTTTTTCGTGGAGCGGAAGGACTTGGAAGATCTTGGCGCCAGAGAGAGTTGTGGTGCTCTGGCGGAAAAACTGCAGGCTGGGTTGAGGATGAGCGTATCTCCAAGAAGAAACGAGGACAAGCAAAAGAGATAAATGAATCTGCATGAAGAGAAGAACAATAGGAAGAAGCATAGAAACAATAAAGAGAAAGAATGGGCAGAAGAACCGACAACAACGATGATGTTTACCAGGACCTTCTTAACAGCCATTGGCACTAGGTCATTACAAATCCTTGGAACATTGCGTCGCCAGGTCCTCTTGAAGCAAGAGACGCCTGCGAGCCAGGAGTCTTTTGACACGTTGCGAAGCGCCAATGATCAGCTGGACGAGGTGCGCTGGTCCAAAAACGGAGAGATATTCCAGTGGTTGAAGGATCACTGAGGCCACCTCAACAGAATTTTGCGGTTCTGCGTCTCCTGATTTTTGGTCATGGCCGTCATGGCCCAATGCCCATGGTCCCATGGCCAATGCCGTTTCGCTGAGGCGTTGAAAGAGTTGGAGAGCCCCAGATCGCCGTCCCTGCCGTCTGTGGTGCCAAGCTCCCAACTCCCAGGGGACCCGGTGACCATCGATTTGTTGCCACCGGTGCGCGAAACCGATGGTCCTGCTCTGATACCTGGAGCAGCGCATGTGCGGGTCTCCCTGCCATTGGTGGACAACTCTGCCACTTGGAACTTGCGCATTTTCAGACTTTCTGACTTAGTTGATCTTAGTTACATACAGTTGATGGTCTGTGGGTAGGTTGACAATGGGGTGTGGCTGGTTTCCAATGAATATTTTTTATTGGGCATCATCGAAAATCCTCCCGAGGAGGTGATGTGGGGCTGCGACCTGACTCCCTTGTACGATGAGACTGGAAGCCGCCTGATGTCATTCACGGCATTTCTTCCCTTGGGCATGCGACTTGCAGGAGCACCAAAATTCACATTAAGAGGGGAGTCTTTCCCCTGGAGTTGGTCAAACTGTGTTAAAATCGGAGTATCCATAGATTCACTAGATGATGTAGGATTCTCATATATATATACATAATCATCCTATGATTCTGATTAGATTCTTAGATCATTGAACATCATATAATATGTAATATTATATATACACACATTAAGTCTTAATTATTAAGTAAATGAATAATAAATAAATAAATAAATAAACAAATAAATAAATAAATAAATGAATAATATATATATATAATGATTATATAACGATATATAACGTGTTTATCCCAAATCATTTCTTCTCATGCAGGCCAATCGCGCCCTGCAGCTCTTCCCCCCGCAGATGCTGACCTGGTGGTGGTGGAAGAGGTGGATCTCCGAGGCGAAGCCGACGTGCTGGGCATCCGCGCGGGGGACGTGCTGCGGGCCGTGTCCTATGTGGGGACGGGGCCGGAGCCCGGCTGGTTGGATCAGATGTTGGGAGCTAAAGCCATGCCGATGAAGAAGGTCTGGAATGATGTGGCTGTGATTTGGAGTGTTGCCTTGAAAATTCACCGTTTTTTTTGAGAATGTTTTGGGGTCATAAGCAATTTTCAGGTTTGGCACCCGAAAATGTTGGGAAAGCCCTGTTCCATCCACTGGTTTATCACCATTTACCTTATTTAACTTGCACAGACACACTCATGTTGCTGCAACCAAGACGTGTTCTAGTGACTCTAGTGGCCAAAAAATACGGGGATTTCAGCAGTCGCAAAGCGGGATGATGGGATGCTAACTGCTAGCTGTAGGGGTAACCATTGGGGGACGAATTCTTCGCCTCGATGGATCCGAAGGTCCGTTGTGTTTTCCAGACAGCCTCCAACGGGCGCACTGTAACCCCAGTCATAACTGGTTTTGTCCATAAATTGGAAGAAAGCCCCCAATTTATGGCGATCAAACCATGAACATGGGGAATTTGTTGATATCTGTTGATACACCTTCAAAGTTTGGGCTACACTATTTTGGGACAGACCCAAACGCAACATACCCCTGACAGGTCATGAAGTGCGATGGCCGTTCAGTCGAGGAGGTAGCTGTCAGTCTGTCCAGATTTGGGTTCTCATATTGCTCCCCAAAGTGGGGATAGACGGATAGACATGATGAAACTCCAGATTTACATTTCCATTCACAGTATATACAGTACACTGTATCTTTGCAAGCACACACAGACAGATTTGAATGCGTATCATTCAATCACCAAGGTGACTGAAGCGCTACAGTCCAACAGAGAGAGTCCTGATGGTCGACTTGTGTTGCTACTGGAACGCCCTGCATGAGGCAACAGTCGTGGCCTTAGTGCCTGAACCTGCTGAGGGTCGGATGTGCTTCAACTAGCGCAGAACTTGAGACGTGAGGGATCAGTAAGCTGACTTGTTCCAATTTGAACATGTTGCATGATGTTGCATGTAACTCCAACAATCCGTTGAAAGTTAACCCTTTTTTCGAAAACACATTGATTTGGATGGCAAAAACCCATGGTTTGCTGCAACAAGTTCACCTGAAATCAAGCCAGTCACGAGCCAAGGTTGGCCAACACAACGACCAGCTGTGGCCAGTCGACCAGCTAGAGTTCATCTCTGGGATGCTGTGAGTCGTGCGGGAGCTGACATCGATTCTGAGTCTGTTTCAAGAAGACAAGCTGAAATCTTATGCCGCAGAATGGACATTTGACACAATTCGAAGATCTTGTGCAATCTCCAATTTTCAAAAGGTGCACGCACCAGTGCACCACTTTGCCACACTATGTGGGGCAAAGATTGTCGATGAATCCGGGCTGAGATGGCGGCGGATTCCGACCAAACATCCCCACTGGGTCCTTTGATTGCTTTGAAATCGGTGGGTATCGATTTGCTGCTGGTGATCCGAGATCAGAAATTGAAGGGTCCTTTCGGAGAATACACTGAATAGACAACTTGACGGGTCACTTTGAGGCTTTTCCCGCTAAGCATTGGTTAGCCTTCCACTTTTTGGGCACCCAAATCTTGACTTGGGCAGTGTGTGAAGCCCTGCTGGTTGATGATTGGTCATGGTTATCCAGTTGGATGACACTCCACTAATGGAGTGCTTAGCCAGGTCAAAGCTTGCCATCCTGGCCATGAGCTCCTCGTGGTCCAGCAGGTTTGCCGACCTGGTGGTGGATTCCAATGGGGGGGAACCCGGGGAACCCTCAAAAATGAATTGTTTTTTCATGGAAAATCCTATTAGACTGTATGATTTGGGGGTACCCCCCATGACCTAGGAAACCTCCACCCGGGCAACAAAAAGTGCTATAGGTGGAAAATTTGGGAAATATGAACAAGGGTACCCTCAAGTTCTTAACGGATTAGTTCTTGAGCGGGGCTTCATAACATATGGTGAGGGTTTTGCAAATTCATAATTATTTCCCAATTTAGAATTATGTGGAAATAGTGCCTCCAGAGACAGCTCTGCAAGCAGACAATCTAAAACAGAGCAGCCATCCAAAACAAGGCGGCAGCACAGGCTGAAAACACATGCCAACACATGCAGAAAGGGATTTGCTGCCGCGCAGCCGTAGAAAAAATTGCTCAAAACGTTAGATAAAAGGTTGGCAGATACGCCAGAGAGTCAATAGCTCAGTTGGTAGTGAAGTTCTTATTGCAGTAGGTTCTTAAACTGCGTTTTCACTGTACCCGAGCTTGAGACATACCGACACACCCGCGTAGGTCTGCCATGCTCACAGGTCTGCCCGGACAACGTCATCAGAGCCAAAGACTTATCCGAAATGAATTGGGCAGAAGTCGGGTCATCAAAGAAGTTTCTTGGATCTTGAAACTTGAAAAGTTGGAGGCCCTTTGGTGCAAGTGATGAAAGTTAGCATTGGACTTCCACATCCTCTTCCCCACTTTCAAATGGCCTTGAGAGGTTAAAAGCAACACCTAAGCGAAGACCATCATCATCAGAGCTGGTGCCTGAGAAACGGTCTATCAAGCAAGGTTCAACTCACAACTGGTTTCGAAGAAACAGATTTAGTATAACTCGTAGGAGCTATGCACTGACGGATTCCTTTAAATGACGTAGTGCTGTGAGATATCAGCTGACCTTCTTTGTTCAAAAGCAACACTTAAGGGCAATCTGCTGTGACATTGCACCCATCACGGGACTGGTGCTTGCACTTCATTCTTCTCACCCAAACCAGCATCATCGAACCCCCAAGAATATCAAGAAATTCCCAGCTTTGAAGAAAGTGCAGGACATTCGAAGTTTTCAATGGCAAACGCTGCAGTACCCTCTGGTAATTTAACATAGCGAACTGGAAAATCACCATTTTCAATGGGAAAATCCACTATTTCTATGGCCATTTTCAATAGCTTTTTGTATGTTTACCAGAGGGTAAACAACTAAACAACCCACTGGTTTCCACCGTGACTTTTCCCTCAGAATTCGCATCTCCGGCGAGGCTGAGGCCTATTCCAAAAGCCAGGCCAACAGCAGAGTCGAGGCCTCAAAACTTGGTGGAGTTCATCAGGAAATTCGGGGATTTTCATCCGAATTTTCAGGAATTTTAGATGACTCTACCAGGAAATTTGAGGATTTGATAAATTTGATATGATTTGACCAGGAACTTAGGGACTACACCAGGAAATCTCGACATTTCACCAGGACTTAGCCACCAAGGGAGATACCGACTGGTGGGTATTCAAGCACCAAATTAGTGTATATGATCTACAAAAGGTGTTTTACGTTTGATAAGCTGGGGGAATTCGTAGTAGGGATTCAACCACCAAAAAACAGGTAACATGATCAAAGATGAGCTTTCACCAAGAAGAATGCAGGACTAGCTGGGCTCCTGAACTTGAACCAGTTCTATAGAGGATTATTTGTGAACCTTCATTTCTGGATCCACAAAAAAATGTTGAACCTTCACCAAAGAAGCCGGTTGAGAAACAGAGTGAGGCTAGCATCAAATCAAGTTTGACAGAGGTGGACATCCAGCTGCTTTCCATCGCCCCAGCCTTGGGGATCCGTGGCGATGATTGCTGAGGCTGAAACCTACGCTGAAGGCGAAGGTCTCGCTTGGAGCCTCAGAAGGCTCCAGCCCCGGCTGGTTTATAATGGAAAATGGCCCATTTATAGCTGGTTTACCATGGTTTACCTATTAAAAATGGGGATTTTCCATGGCTATGTTAAGTAACCAGAGGGTAATTTATACATATTTATACATTTATACATATTTATAACTCTTTCCACTTTCCAACCATAGTAACCATAGATATCTATAGATTTTCATAGTCCACCTGCCTTCTGATCCCTTCGTTACCAACTTCCAGTGGCGCGCTGGTTGTTTTTTGTCTCCTTGAGGTCGAGCTCATGGACCCAGGCGAGCCCCAAGGGCTGATGGGAAGATCCAAAAAAAGCTGTTAGGAAAAAGAAGGCCCCCACAATATGGATTCGAAAAGGAAAATCACTGATTGAAAAAAAATGGATTCTTAGGGAAAAGATGTTTCACAATGACAATCCGGCAGTTCCGAACAATCCAGTGACAATCATTGATGGATGGCTATGAGGTGTCGTATCAACCAAGGGCGGTTTCAGGGGGGTTCCGCATCCAGCCATTGAGCCCAGGCATCTAAAGCGGATAGGCCGGGACCAAGATTTCAGGGTGCAGTGCTGATAGTTGGCCAATGTTGGCCATTTTCTTTCATTTTCTAGGAATGAGACCACCTATTTATGTCGACGTATGTATGTTGTTGATTTGTATACATTTTCATATTTCTTCTCTGGGACTTTCAACATGATTTTTCTATCCCATTTTGTGCATCGCTTGTTTATTCATTTTGAATAATGTCAATCCCGGATAAATAAACTCCGGGTGATTAATAATTAGGGGGTTACCGCCCAAAATGGTGACAATCCGGTCTTAAGATGGTGAAACAAATAATCTCAGGTGCTATCCCCAACAGCTTGAAAGCTTCTGCGTTTTGCCATAAAAAGTGCTTATGCCAAAAAAATTATGCGCTTATGCCCAAAAAAATTAGGTGCTTATGCCATTGAAAAACGTCGGAACCCTTTGGAATTTCACAAAGCATCTGCACCAAACCTTCCGGAACCTCACAAGGTCTCTGCACCGGAACCTTCCGGAACCTCACAAGGTATCTGCCCCGGAACCCTCCGGAACCTCACCACGCATCTTGACCTAGGCCCTCCGGAACCTCATCAAGTAGCTGCACCGGAAACTTCCGGAACCTCACCAGGTACCTGCACCAAAACCTTCTAGAACCTAACCAAGTATCTGCACCGTAACCCTCCGGAACATCACGGAGCACCTGCACGGAAACTTCCGGAACCTCACAAGGTATCTGGAACGCTCCGGAACGGCACAGAACCCTCTGCAGCCTCAGCAGGTATCTTCACCGGAACCCTCCAGAACTTCACCAGGTATCTGCACCGGAACTCTCCGGAACTTCACCAGGTATCTGCACCGGAACCCTCCGGAACTTCACGAGGTATCTGCACCGGAACCTCACGAGGTATCTGCACCAGAACCCTCCGGAACCTTGTCCGGAACCTAGTGTTGAAGCTGCGCCGGACCGCGCCGGAGTTCATCTGGGCTAAAGACGCCTTAGTAAAGTTTTGCTGTTGGGGAACAATGAAACAACCCAGGGGTTGATTGGTCAGGGGTTGACATGATCATTCTTTCCTTTTTCTTCAAGGAGATCTATCTCCTTTCCTTGCTTGCAACCACCCGCAGATCCAAATCCGAGAAATCGAAATCAACGACCACTCCTCCCTGGCGGCAGGCTGGTTTCTTAAAATGGGGGCACCCCAAAATTGATGGTTTGTAGGGGATAATTTCCCCTAAAAATTGATGATTTGGGGGTCCTCTTCAAGTCTTTAGCTTCAGGGCATGGGACTGGACATGGATGGAACTTGTTTTTTTGATCACCATTCGCCTGAAGGGTTACCTCCACCTCGCAGGCCTCACCATATAGAAATGATGGGAAACTGGTGGCTGGTGAACACCAAAATGTTTCGAATTTTTGCAAATTTTGATATAGATATAAATCTTCAAAAATGATCTAATCGTATAACTTACTTTGGGTGTGGGAGTTGATCAATCTTGATTTTTTTTTTGGATTGTTTTGACAGTGTCCATCCACGTTGATGGTTTTGGGGCAAATCATTTTGCCGGAGGCTTCTGCATCGGGTCGAAACCACTCGCAGGCCAAGGCCGTTCTTGTGTTTGCTGGAGATTTTGGTAGTAGCGTTCTCACAGAGGAGTTCTTTGGACGTTGGAAATGTGCTCAGGCAAACGCTACATCTTCCAAGAGAGGCTGGAGCGTGATTCACTTGCTGCATTGAATCATTTAGCTTCCAAAATTGCTATGGTTTATTTGGTTTATTGGGGGTTAAGTCACCAGGATAGGGTTGTTGAGCAGGAATTAGATAATCAGTTGACACAGTCGAGGGGTTCAAACATCGAATGTCCAGGAAACTATGCCGACGACTCTGACAAGGAAGAGGAAGGATACTGGCAGGAGGACAATAAAAAGGAAAGGAAAGGATATTGGCAGGAGGACAATGAGAATGAAGACAAAGGATACTGGCAGGAGGACAATGAGAATGAAGACGCAGGATACTGGCAGGAGGACAATGAGAAGGAAAAAAAAGGATACTGGCAACACGACACTAGGGAGAAAGACAAGGGATTCTGGCAGGACGACAATGAAAAGGAAGACAAAGGATACTGGCAGGACCAAGCAATATGGCAATAGAACTTCCAAGCACGGAGAGTAGGGGGGCCACCATTTCTTAAAATGGGTTTTCACCGCCAAAAGTGGGGAAGAAGAATGAACAACAATGGATCAACCAGAGACTACTACCTGAAGGAATCTTGCATAGCACCTGTTGAGGATGGTCATTTAGTTCAATCAAGTTGGGTACCCCCTGTTGAAACAACAAAAAAGGGGGCATAAAAACCAACCAAACTTGGAATGCTTGACTGGATTTCCACGGAATCATGGCATATAACATCATGTAACATCTGGTTTGTCTGAAAAAGGGGGAACCCCCCCAAATTGGTCGTTTATCACCATTTTCTCAAGATAAACATCCAAGAAACTAGCCATACATTGGGGGTATACCCAATTTTTGACACACCCCGGGTCTTATGTTTTGACCAACGGCCTTCTACAGTCTCAACTGGGATCAGCATACCCATGGAGCATGGTGATTCAACCAACACCTCCAAAGATAACCCCTCAGTTCCCCATGGCCATGGGGTTCCCACTGGGTCCGGCAGGACTGGAAGCCAAAGGCCACGTATAGCTGGGCGAAGAAAAGCGAGAAGAAGCTCCTGCCGATCCAAGAGAAGCGAGCAGAGGCCTCGAAGAAACAAAATGCCGGGAGATCCGGCCCCAACCCTAGGAATTTGAATCTTGGATAGCAATAGATATTAATCTCTCTCTCTCTCTATATATATATATACACATACAATATATATATATACACACATATATATTATTGATGAATGTCCACTGGTGGTTCTTATTTTATATGGGATTTTTCCATAGGTTTTCTGTGACCTAGTAGGCAACTTAGTCAACTTAGTTCCCTTATCCCATCTACTTAGTAACCATAGCATCAACGATTTGGTGGGTTATCCCACCTTGGGTATGTCTTGATACAGCCGTAGAGTGCCGAAAATCTGAAGCAACCACTCGCTATCGAACGGGGGCATATGATCAGGAATCAAGGGATAAACTATACCTTTTTGCCATCATTTCCAGATAATTTAATTAGTGGGATGAATGGAATGAATGGGATTGATTTACTAGCATTTTATGAGATGAATGGGATTGAAGTACCAGCACTTGATGGGATGAATTAGATTCATGATATCAATCCCATCCCCCTCAAGCAAAACACACCCCTTGCATTGGACCGCCAATTCGTGAGTAGCTCCAATACTCCAACCAGGGTTTCATTTCGTGTGCAGTGTATTCTACAAAAGGGGGACATTGGTTACTGTACTTGGAGGGTTTGCATCCCAGTCAGTAAGGGGACAAGAACACTGTTCACTGTTCGTTATAGCATGACTATTGCCCACAAAAACTTGGGCTTACCAGCCAAAGATTGGCAACTTCACCAGTGATATTAGGCTCAAACATGGGGGTGGATCGGTTGGTTACACTTTATCAAGTATCGTATATCAATGATATGCATGATGTTTCAACCTCTATATATCAATCATGATCAATCACTTCCCATGAAATCGAATGAATGAAAGCATGTCTGATTTGCCCTCCTTTTTCGTGTTTTTTGGGCTGTGGGGAACTGATCCTGTTTCCATAGTGATTTTCATCCCATTCTCTCATTCAATGGATTGGTTTAAGGGAAAATCTTCACCGGAAGCCAATCCGATTTCCGATTTTCCCATGAAATATGGGGCTTTATCAGTCAAATTTCTTATTTAAGCGCTTACGCGCGACAGCCGGCCAGGGGCCCAACTATGTTGGCCCATCTTGTGGCTATATGTTGGCCTATGTTGGCGTATGTTGGCCTATCTTGCAGGCAACGTGGGCCCATCTTGTGGCTATGTTGGCCTATGTTGGCCTCATGTTGACCCATGTGGAGCCAAAAGATCCGAAAAATGGGAACAGCAAAAAAACGCTGTAAAACGCAGGATATTTTGATGGTCGGCGGCCTATCTTGGGGCTATGTTGGCCCATCTTGGGGCTATGGTGGCCTATCTTGAGGGCAATGTGGGCCCATCTTGCGGCTATGTTGGCCCATCTTGCGGCTATGTTGGCCCATCTTGGGGCTATGTTGGCCCATCTTGGGGCTATGTTGGCCCATCTTGGGGGCTATGTTGGCCCATGTTGGGGCTATGTTGGCTATCTTGAGGCCTATGTTGGCCCATGTTGACCCATCTTAAACCACAAGATCCGAAAAATGGGAAAAAATGGGAAGAGCACAAAACACCGTAAAACAGGACGTTTTTTGGCCCTACCGACTCTCCTGCGGCAGGGGGCGCGGCCCCTCTCTCCTACGGAGAGGAGAGAAACGCCTTCGGCTATGCCACGGCCAGGGGGCCCCTGGCCGGATTTTTGGGCTGACGCCCCTCGTCGGCTCCGCCGGACCACGGCCCTCCATTTCATCGCAGTGTGGGCGTGAAAGTTACTGAATGAGGACTTGCTTCAGAAATATATTCCTTAGGTTTTTTGGCACATATTTGTTGGAATAGACGATTTTTTGGGGAGCAAGTGAGTTCCCGAAAGCTCCTGCGAAGGGTTTTTCCTAAAGAACTGCTGCCGATTTCAACTTGTTACTTCGTGTAAAGGCGCCTCTGTGCAAAGACTTCTCTGTGTAAAAGCTTTTGTGTGTAAAAGTTTCTGTGTGTAAAAACCACTTTGTGTAAAGACTTTTTTGTGTAAACGCTTCTCTGTGTGAAAGCACGTCTTTGTAAAGATTTCTCTCTGTGTAAAAGCTTCCGTGTATAAAAACTCTCTGTGTAAAGGCTTCTCTGTGTAAAAGTTTCTGTGTGTAAACGCGTCTGTGTGTTAAAGCTCTCTGTGTAAAGACTTCTTTGTGTAACAGCTTTTGTGTGTAAAAGCTCCAAGACGTTTGTGTGAAAAAGCTCCTCAGAGGAAAGACTTCTCTGTGTAAAACCTTCTGCGTGTAAAAAGCTACTCTGTGTAAATGTGTAAAAGCCCCTGCGTGTGTAAAAGCTTGCTGTGTGTAAACGCTTTGGTGTGTAAACGCTCCTCTGTCTAAAGGCTTCTCTGTGTAAAGACTTCTTCGTGTAAAAACTTCTGTGAGTTAAAGCAGCTCCTAGACGTTTGTCTGCAAAAGCACCTTAGAGTAAAGACTTCTCTGTGTAAAACCTTCTGTATGTAAAAAGCTCCTTTGTGTGTGTGGGTAAAAGCTTCTGTGCGTCTCCTCCCTCCAGCTTTCTTTCGGGTCACGCTGTCGTCCAGTTTCAATCTGCAACGTTGTTTCTTGTGGAAGAGTGCAAAATAATGCAAAGAACATGTGAAAGCATCGCAGTTTAAAAAATTGAACATAAACAGCGCACAAAGTGTTGTAATTTACAGCATTTTGCGCTGTCAGATGGCAAGAACCCGCGTAAATACCGCAGTTTTAGTCCCCGAAAGTGGCTAAAACACTGTTATTTACAGGGTTTCGTTCACGTCACGATCTTCGATTTTTTAGGAAACGCGTAAATACCAGCGTTTTTTCCGTTCATCAAGGCAAAAAATCGGTTCAGAAAGGGAAGAAAATGCTGTAATTTACAGGGGTTTGGCGCCGCCACGGGCAAAAAACTGCGTAAATACCAGCGTTTTGGCGTCCAAAAGTGGCCAAAACACCGCTATTTACAGTGTTTCGTGCCTTCCACGTTTTCTTGAAATTGTAAAAACACTGTGAATACCAGCAGTTTTTGCGAGCAACACGCCAAAAATGCTGTAATTTACAGTGTTTTTTTGCTTGGCTTTCAAAAACACTGGTATTTGCGGTGTTTTGTGCATCTTGGGTCCAAAAAGTATTGGTATTTACACCATTTTCTGCGTTTTTGCACGGCTCCCGCAAAAGACGGTAAAACGCAAAAATGCTGTAATTTACAGCATTTTGTGCCTTTCGAAAAACGAAAAATCGTCCGAAAAATGTGTCAAAACGGCGCTTTTTTCCGATTTTAGGTACCCTCAAAACGGGGGGGGGGGCCTTTTGCTCTTGGAGACGCTTATGAGCGACCCGGATTCCGGCCAAAAAGCTTTCCCCCACCCTCCTGAAGGATTTTTGGTGTTTTTCGGGGCCCGGCGTCGGAGGGTCGGCGGCTTGGGGCGCGCCTCACCTTAGAGCTCTAGTCGCTCTGGGACGCTCGTGGGGCAAGCCACTCGTGGGGAGCCGGCGGAGCCGAATTTCTGGGCTGACGCCCCTCGTCGGCTCCGCCGGACCACTCGGCCCTCCATTTCATCGCAGTGTGGGCGTGAAAGTTACTGAATGAGGACCTGCTTCAGAAATATATTCCTTAGGTTTTTTGGAACATATTTGTTGGAATAGACGATTTTTTGAGGAGCAAGTGAGTTCCCGAAAGCTCCTGCGAAGGGTTTTTCCTAAAGAACTGCTGCCGATTTCAACTTGTTACTTCGTGTAAAGGCGCCTCTGTGCAAAGACTTCTCTGTGTAAAAGCTTTTGTGTGTAAAAGTTTCAGTGTGTAAAAACCACTTTGTGTAAAGACTTTTTTGTGTAAAAGCTTCTCTGTGTGAAAGCACGTCTTTGTAAAGATTTCTCTGTGTGTAAAAGCTTCCGTGTATAAAAACTCTCTGTGTAAAGGCTTCTCTGTGTAAAAGTTTCTGTGTGTAAACGCGTCTGTGTGTTAAAGCTCTCTGTGTAAAGACTTCTTTGTGTAACAGCTTTTGTGTGTAGAAGCTCCTAGACGTTTGTGTGAAAAAGCTCCTCAGAGGAAAGACTTCCCTGTGTAAAACCTTCTGTGTGTAAAAAGCTCCTCTGTGTAAAGGCTTCTCTGTGTAAAAGCCCCTGCGTGTGTAAAAGCTTGCTGTGTGTAAACGCTTTGGTGTGTAAACGCTCCTCTGTGTAAAGGCTTCTCTGTGTAAAAGCTTCTGTGTGCAAACGCGTCTGTGTGTAAAAAGCCCTCTGTGGAAAGACTTCTTCGTGTAAAAACTTCTGTGAGTTAAAGCTCCTAGACGTTTGTCTGCAAAAGCACCTTAGAGTAAAGACTTCTCTGTGTAAAACCTTCTGTATGTAAAAAGCTCCTTTGTGTAAAGACTTCTCTGTGTAAAAGCTGTAAAAGCACCTGTATGTGTAAAAGCTTCTGTGCGACTCCTCCATCCAGCTTTCTTTCGGGTCACGCTGTCGTCCAGTTTCAATCTGCAACATTGTTTCTTGTGGAAGAATGCAAAGAACAGGTGAAAGCATCGCAGGTTAAAAAATTGAACATAAACAGGGCACAGAGTGCTGTAATTTACAGCATTTTGCGCTGTCAGATGGCAAGAACCCGCGTAAATACCACAGTTTTAGTCCCCGAAAGTGGCTAAAACACTGTTATTTGCAGGGTTTCGTTCACGTCACGATCTTCGATTTTTTGGGAAACGCGTAAATACCAGCGTTTTTTGCGTTCATCAAGGCAAAAAATCGGTTCAAAAAGTGCAAAAAATGCTGTAATTTACAGGGGTTTGGCGCCGTCACGGGCAAAAAACTGCGTAAATACAAGCGTTTCAGCGCCCAAAAGTGGCTAAAACACCGCTATTTACAGTGTTTCGTGCCTTCCGCGTTTTCTTGAAATTGCAAAAACACTGTGAATACCAGCATTTTTTGCGATCAACTTGCCAAAAATGCTGTAATTTACAGTGTTTTTTTGCTGTGCTTGCAAAAACACTGGTATTTGCAGTGTTTTGTGCATCTCGGGTCCAAAAAGTATTGGTATTTACAGCATTTTCTGCGTTTTTGCATGGCTCCCGCAAAAGACGGCAAAACGCAAAAATGCTGTAATTTACAGCATTTTGTGACTTTCGAAAAGCGAAAAATCGTCCGAAAAATGTGTCAAAACGGCACTTTTTTCCGATTTTAGGTACCCTCCAAACGGGGGGGGGGCCTTTTGCTCTTGGAGACGCTTACGAGCGACCCGGATTCCGGCCAAAAAGCTCTCCCCCACCCTCCTGAAGGATTTTTGGTGTTTTTCGGGGCCCGGCGTCGGAGGGTCGGCGGTTTGGGGCGCGCCTCACCTTAGAGCTCTAGTCGCTCTGGGACGCTCGTGACGCATTTGTCAGCGTACTCGTGTGGAGCCGGCGGAGCCGAATTTAAGGGCTGCCGCCCCTGCCGCCGACCCCGGAAAAGTGAAGAAGCCGAGGGAGTCCACGACCTCGATTCTGTGGCTATTGGCTGCTGGCTGCTACTGGCGCTGGCTGCTAGCTACTGGCTATGTGCACCTTTTGCGTGCTCTTGCCCACGTTCTTGACACCCATTGGTGCCATCCTTGAAAAACACAATTTTTCGTGCTGCTATCTGCTGCACTGCTGCCGTTGCGCGTACTGCTGCTGCGTCTGCTTGTGTCTGCTGCTGCCTACTGATGCTTGCTGCTGCCTGCTGCTGCCTGCGGCGGCCTGCTGCCTGCTGCTGGTGCTGCTGCTGGTAGCTGCTGCTGCTGTGGTGCTGCTGTCGTGCTGCTGCAATCAAACAGCTTCCAAAGCAAGAAACAACTGCTGCTGCTGCTGCTTCTGCTGCTGCTGCTGCTTCTGCTGCTGCTGCTGCCCTTTTGCATGCTCTTGCCCATGTTCTTGACACCCATTGGTGCCATATAAATGAGAAAATTGCCAAACGTGACGTCTGAAACCCTATAGAAATATATACAAGATATATAGAAGTACCTAACGTGTCGTCTGACATCCTAGAAAAACACAATTTTTCGACAGATTCTGTTGCTGGAGGCTGCTAGCAGTAAAACAGGTTCGAAAAAATCACCTCCCGGGGGAAAACACCAGGGCTCGGAAGGACGAGCGAGTGCCAGAACGCCAAAAAAGTGCCTAACGTGTCGTCTGAAATCCTAGAAAAAGCTAGATTTTTAGTAGGCTGCTGGCTACTGGCTGTTGGCTGCTACTGGCGCTGGCTGCTAGCTACTGGCTATGTGCACCTTTTGCGTGCTCTTGCCCATGTTCTTGACACCCATTGGTGCTATATAAACGAGAAAACTGCAAAACGTCACGTTTGAAACCTTATAGAAATATATACAAGATATATAGAAGTGCCTAACGTGTCGTCTGACACCCTAGAAAAACACAATTTTTCGATAGATTCTGTTGCTGGCGGCTGCTAGCAGTAAAACAGGTTCGAAAAAATCACCTGCCGGGGGGGAAAACACCAGGGCTCTGAAGGACGAGCGAGTGCCAGAACCACGCCCCTCGTCGGCTCCGCCGGACCACTCGGCCCTCCATTTCATCGCAGTGTGGGCGTGAAAGTTACTGAATGAGGACCTGCTTCAGAAATATATTCCTTAGGTTTTTTGGAACATATTTGTTGGAATAGACGATTTTTTGGAATAGACGATTTTTTGGGGAGCAAGTGAGTTCCCGAAAGCTCCTGCGAAGGGTTTTTCCTAAAGAACTGCTGCCGATTTCAACTTGTTACTTCGTGTAAAGGCGCCTCTGTGCAAAGACTTCTCTGTGTAAAAGCTTTTGTGTGTAAGAGTTTCAGTGTGTAAAAACCACTTTGTGTAAAGACTTTTTGTGTAAAAGCTTCTCTGTGTGAAAGCACGTCTTTGTAAAGATCTCTCTGTGTGTAAAAGCTTCCGTGTATAAAAACTCTCTGTGTAAAGGCTTCTCTGTGTAAAAGTTTCTGTGTGTAAACGCGTCTGTGTGTTAAAGCTCTCTGTGTAAAGACTTCTTTGTGTAACAGCTTTTGTGTGTAAAAGCTCCAAGACGTTTGTGTGAAAAAGCTCCTCAGAGGAAAGACTTCTCTGTGTAAAACCTTCTGTGTGTAAAAAGCTACTCTGTGTAAATGTGTAAAAGCCCCTGCGTGTGTAAAAGCTTGCTGTGTGTAAACGCTTTGGTGTGTAAACGCTCCTCTGTGTAAAGGCTTCTCTGTGTAAAAGCTTCTGTGTGCAAACGCGTCTGTGTGTAAAAAGCCCTCTGTGTAAAGACTTCTTCGTGTAAAAACTTCTGTGAGTTAAAGCTCCTAGACGTTTGTCTGCAAAAGCACCTTAGAGTAAAGACTTCTCTGTGTAAAACCTTCTGTATGTAAAAAGCTCCTTTGTGTAAAGACTTCTCTGTGTAAAAGCCCCTGTGTGTGTGGGTAAAAGCTTCTGTGCGTCTCCTCCCTCCAGCTTTCTTTCGGGTCACGCTGTCGTCCAGTTTCAATCTGCAACGTTGTTTCTTGTGGAAGAGTGCAAAATAATGCAAAGAACATGTGAAAGCATCGCGTGTTTAAAAATTGAACATAAACAGCGCACAAGGTGCTGTAATTTACAGCATATTGCGCTGTCAGCTGGCAAGAACCCGCGTAAATACCACAGTTTTAGTCCCCCAAAGTGGCTAAAACACTGTTATTTACAGGGTTTCGTTCACGTCACGATCTTCGATTTTTTGGGAAACGCGTAAATACCAGCGTTTTTTGCGTTCATCAAGGCAAAACATCGGTTCAAAAAGTGCAAAAAATGCTGTAATTTACAGGGGTTTGGCGCCGTCACGGGCAAAAAACCGTGTAAATACCAACGTTTCAGCACCCAAAAGTGGCTAAAACACCGCTATTTACAGTGTTTCGTGCCTTCCACGTTTTCTTGAAATTGCAAAAACAGTGTAAATACCAGCATTTTTTGCGATCAACTTGCCAAAAATGCTGTAATTTACAGTGTTTTTTTTGCTTGGCTTTCAAAAACACTGGTATTTGCGGTGTTTTGTGCATCTCCGGTCTAAAAAGTATTGGTATTTACAGCATTTTCTGCTTTTTTTCATTGCTCCCGCAAAAGACGTCAAAATTACAGCATTTTGTGACTTTCGAAAAGCGAAAAATCGTCCGAAAAATGTGTCAAAACGGCGCTTTTTTCCGATTTTAGGTACCCTCCAAACGGGGGGGGGGCCTTTTGCTCTTGGAGACGCTTATGAGCGACCCGGATCCCGGCCAAAAAGCTCTCCCCCACCCTCCTGAAGGATTTTTGGTGTTTTTCGGGGCCCGGCGTCGGAGGGTCGGCGGCTTGGGGCGCGCCTCACCTTAGAGTGTACACACAAAAGCATTTACACACAGCAAGCTTTTCAAACACAGGGGCTTTACACAGAGAAGTCCTTACACAAAGGAGCTTTTTACACACAGAAGGTTTTACACAGAGAAGTCTTTACTCTAAGGAGCTTTTGCACACAAACATCTAGGAGCCTTTACGCACAGAAGGTGTTACACAAAGAAGTCTTTACACAGAGGGCTTTTTACACACAGACGCGTTTGCACACAGAAGCTTTTACACAGAGAAGCCTTCACACAAAGGAGCTTTTACACACAAAAGCATTTACACACAGCAAGCTTTTACACACACAGGGGCTTTTACACAGAGAAGTCCTTACACAAAGGAGCTTTTTACACACAGAAGGTTTTACACAGAGAAGTCTTTGCTCCAAGGAGCTTTCGCATACAAACGTCTAGGAGCTTTTTCACACAGAACTTTTTACACGAAGAAGGACTGACAGAGAGAGTTTTTACACACAGACGCGTTTGCACATAGAAGCTTTTACACAGAGAAGCCTTTACACAGAGGAGCTTTTACACACAAAAGCATTTGCACACAGCAAGCTTTTACACACACAGGGGCTATTACACAGAGAAGT
>CAMXCT020005023.1:0-24339 GCA_947184155.2 Cladocopium goreaui | reverse complement strand
TTTGGAGCGTTTGCGGGCTGGCAAACGGAAGCTTTGAAAGCCCATAGAAAGCCATTGCTGTGGCCTTGGCCCTGGGGTGCCTGTTCGGGAAGTGGCCTTGGCCCTGGGGTGCCTGCTGGGGACGGTGTTTGGAGGGTTTGGAAGGTTTTAGAGGGTTTGGAGGGTTTGGAAGGTTTTGGAAGGTTTGGAGCGTTTGCGGGCGGGCAAACGGCAGCTTTGAAAGTCATAGAAAGCCATTGCTGTGGCCTTGGCCCTGGGGTGCCTGTTGGGGACGGTGTTGGGGGTTGGAGGTTTTGGAGGGTTTGGAGGGTTTGGAGGGTTTGGAAGGTTTTGGAAGGTTGGAGCGTTTGAGGTGGCAAACGGCAGCTTTGAAAGCCAAGAAAGCCATTGCGTGTGGGCCTTGGCCCCGGGGTTGGTACCTGTTCGGGGAATGGCCTTGGCCCTGGGGTGCTGAGTGCTTGGGGACGAGTGTTATGTTTGGAGGGTTTTGTGGAGGGTTTGGAGGGAAGTTTTGGAGGGTTTGCGGGCTGGCAAAACGGCAGCTTTGAAAGCTATAGAAAGCCATTGCGGTGGCCTTGGCCCTGGGGTGCCTGTTCGGGAGGAATGCCTGGCCCTGGGGTGCCTGATGGGGAGGTTGTTGGGCGGGGTTGGAGGGTTGTTCGAGGTTTGCGGGTGGCAAACGGCAGCTTTGAAAGGCCATTATAGAAAGCCATTGCTGTGGCCTTGGCCCTGGGGCGCCTGCTGGGGACGGTGTTTGGAGGGTTTGGAAGGTCTTGGAGGGTTTTGGAGGGTTTGCGGGCTGGCAAACGGCAGCATTGAAAGCCTATAGAAAGCCATTGCTGTGGCCTTGGCCCTGGGGTGCCTGTTCGGGAAGTGGCCTTGGCCCTGGGGTGCCTGCTGGGGACGGTGTTTGGAGGGTTTGGAGAGTTTTGGAGGGTTTGCGGGCTGGCAAACGGCAGCTTTGAAAGCCTATAGAAAGTTATTGCTGTGGCCTTGGCCCTGGGGCGCCTGCTGGGGACGGTGTTTGGAGGGTTTGGAAGGTTTTGGAGGGTTTGGAGGGTTTGGAGGGTTTGGAAGGTTTTGGAAGGTTTGGAGCGTTTGCGGGCTGGCAAACGGCAGCTTTGAAAGCCCATAGAAAGCCATTGCTGTGGCCTTGGCCCTGGGGTGCCTGTTCGGGAGGAAGTGGCCTTGGCCCTGGGGTGCCTGCTGGGGACGGTGTTTGGAGGGTTTGGAGGGTTTTGGAGGGTTTGCGGGCTGGCAAACGGCAGCTTTGAAAGCCCATAGAAAGCCATTGCTGTGGCCATAACGGCAGCTTTGAAAGCTCATAGAAAGCCATTGCTGTGGCCTTGGCCCTGGGGTGCCTGTTGGGGCAAGTTCCACACCTGCGGTGGTCCCAGGCGCCGCCCCGGCCTTGGCGAAGGCCGGGGTCGGCGGAAAAAGACGCTGCCACGGCCTCAGGGACTTGTTAGAGCTGCAGGAAAGGTCTGCCGCGGCCTGAGTGGCGCCTGGGAGCTGCAGGGAAGGGCTTGGGGAGTTTTGAGGGCTGGCAAACGGCAGCCTTGAACGTCCATAAAAAGACGCTGCCACGGCCTCAGGGACTTGTTGGGGCTGCAGGAAAGGTCTGCCGCGGCCTGAGTGGCGCCTGGGAGCTGCAGGGGAGGGTTTGAGAGTTTTGAAGGCTGGCAAACGGCAGCCTTGAACCTCCTTAAAAGGACACTGCCACGGCCTCAGGGACTTGTTGGAGCTGCAGGAAAGGTCTGCCGCGGCCTGAGTGGCGCCTGGGAGCTGCAGGGAAGGGTTTGGGGAGTTTTGAGGGCTGGCAAACGGCAGCCTGGAACCTCCTTAAAAGGACACTGCCACGGCCTCAGGGACTTGTTAGGAGCTGCAGGAAAGGTCTGCCGCGGCCTGAGTCGCGCCTGGGAGCTGCAGGGGAGGGTTCGGGGAGTTTTGAAGGTTGGCAAACGGCAGCCTTGAACCTCCTTAAAAGGACACTGCCACGGCCTCAGGGACTTGTTGGAGCTGCAGGAAAGGTCTGCCGCGGCCTGAGTGGCGCCTGGGAGCTGCAGGGGAGGGTTTGGGGAGTTTTGAGGGCTGGCAAACGGCAGCCTTGAACATCCTTAAAAGGACACTGCCAGGGCCTCAGGGACTTGTTGGAGCTGCAGGAAAGGTCTGCCGCGGCCTGAGTGGCGCCTGGGAGCTGCAGGGGAGGGTTTGAGGAGTTTTGAAGGCTGGCAAACGGCAGCCTTGAACGTCCTTAAAAGGACACTGCCACGGCCTCAGGGACTTGTTGGAGCTGCAGGAAAGGTCTGCCGCGGCCTGAGTGGCGCCTGGGAGCTGCAGGGAAGGGTTTGGCGAGTTTTGAGGGCTGGCAAACGGCAGCCTTGAACGTCCATAAAAAGACGCTGCCACGGCCTCAGGGGCTTGTTAGAGCTGCAGGAAAGGTCTGCCGCGGCCTGAGTGGCGCCTGGGAGCTGCAGGGAAGGGTTTGGGGAGTTTTGAGGGCTGGCAAACGGCAGCCTTGAACGTCCATAAAAAGACGCTGCCACGGCCTCAGGAACTTGTTGCCGCGGCCTGAGTGGCGCCTGGGAGCTGCAGGGGAGGGTTTGGGGAGTTTTGAAGGCTGGCAAACGGCAGCCTTGAACCTCCTTAAAAGGACACTGCCACGGCCTCAGGGACTTGTTGGAGCTGCAGGAAAGGTCTGCCGCGGCCTGCGTGGCGCCTGGGAGCTGCAGGGAAGGGTTTGGGGAGTTTTGAGGGCTGGCAAACAGCAGCCTTGAACGTCCATAAAAAGACGCTGCCACGGCCTCAGGGACTTGTTAGAGCTGCAGGAAAGGTCTGCCGCGGCCTGAGTGGCGCCTGGGAGCTGCAGGGAAGGGTTTGGGGAGTTTTGAGGGCTGGCAAACGGCAGCCTTGAACGTCCATAAAAAGACGCTGCCACGGCCTCAGGAACTTGTTGGAGCTGCAGGAAAGGTCTGCCGCGGCCTGTGTGGCGCCTGGGAGCTGCAGGGGGAGGGTTTGAGAGTTTTGAAGGCTGGCAAACGGCAGCCTTGAACCTCCTTAAAAAGACGTTGCCACGGCCTCAGGGACTTGTTACAGCTGCAGGAAAGGTCTGCCGCGGCCTGAGTGGCGCCTGGGAGCTGCAGGGAAGGGTTTGGGGAGTTTTGAGGGCTGGCAAACGGCAGCCTGGAACGTCCTTAAAAGGACACTGCCACGGCCTCAGGGACTTGTTGGAGCTGCAGGAAAGGTCTGCCGCGGCCTGAGTGGCGCCTGGGAGCTGCAGGGAAGGGTTTGGGGAGTTTTGAGGGCTGGCAAACGGCAGCCTTGAACGTCCATAAAAAGACGTTGCCACGGCCTCAGGGACTTGTTAGAGCTGCAGGAAAGGTCTGCCGCGGCCTGAGTGGCGCCTGGGAGCTGCAGGGGAGGGTTTGGGGAGTTTTGCGGGCTGGCAAACGGCAGCCTTGAACGTCCTGCCACGGCCTCAGGGACTTGTTAGAGCTGCAGGAAAGGTCTGCCGCGGCCTGAGTGGCGCCTGGGAGCTGCAGGGAAGGGTTTGGGGAATTTTGAGGGCTGGCAAACGGCAGCCTTGAACGTCCATAAAAAGACGCTGCCACGGCCTCAGGGACTTGTTGGAGCTGCAGGAAAGGTCTGCCGCGGCCTGAGTGGCACCTGGGAGCTGCAGGGGAGGGTTTGGGGAGTTTTGAAGGCTGGCAAACGGCAGCCTTGAACCTCCTTAAAAGGACACTGCCACGGCCTCAGGGACTTGTTGGAGCTGCAGGAAAGGTCTGCCGCGGCCTGAGTGGCGCCTGGGAGCTGCAGGGGAGGGTTTGGGGAGTTTTGAGGGCTGGCAAACGGCAGCCTTGAACGTCCATAAAAAGACGCTGCCCCGGCCTCAGGGACTTGTTGGAGCTGCAGGAAAGGTCTGCCGCGGCCTGAGTGGCGCCTGGGAGCTGCAGGGAAGGGTTTGGGGAGTTTTGAGGGCTGGCAAACGGCAGCCTTGAACCTCCTTAAAAGGACACTGCCACGGCCTCAGGAACTTGTTGGAGCTGCAGGAAAGGTCTGCCGCGGCCTGAGTGGCGCCTGGGAGCTGCAGGGGAGGGTTTGGGGAGTTTTGAAGGCTGGCAAACGGCAGCCTTGAACCTCCTTAAAAGGACACTGCCACGGCTTCAGGGACTTGTTGGAGCTGCAGGAAAGGTCTGCCGCGGCCTGAGTGGCGCCTGGGACCTGCAGGGAAGGGTTTGGGGAGTTTTGAGGGCTGGCAAACGGCAGGCTTGAACGTACATAAAAAGACGCTGCCACGGCCTCAGGGACTTGTTAGAGCTGCAGGAAAGGTCTGCCGCGGCCTGAGTGGCGCCTGGGAGCTGCAGGGAAGGGTTTGGGGAGTTTTGAAGGCTTGCAAACGGCAGCCTTGAACGTCCATAAAAAGACGCTGCCACGGCCTCAGGGACTTGTTAGAGCTGCAGGAAAGGTCTGCCGCGGCCTGAGTGGCGCCTGGGAGCTGCAGGGGAGGGTTTGGCGAGTTTTGCAGGCTGGCAAACGGCAGCCTTGAACGTCCTTAAAAGGACACTGCCAGGGCCTCAGGGACTTGTTGGAGCTGCAGGAAAGGTCTGCCGCGGCCTGAGTGGCGCCTGGGAGCTGCAGGGGAGGGTTTGGCGAGTTTTGCGGGCTGGCAAACGGCAGCCTTGAACGTCATTAAAAGGACACTGCCAGGGCCTCAGGGACTTGTTGGAGCTGCAGGAAAGGTCTGCCGCGGCCTGAGTGGCGCCTGGGAGCTGCAGGGGAGGGTTTGGGGGGTTTGGCGAGTTTTGAAGGCTGGCGAACGGGAGCCTTGAACCTCCTTAAAAGGACACTGCCACGGCTTCAGGGACTTGTTGGAGCTGCAGGAAAGGTCTGCCGCGGCCTGAGTGGCGCCTGGGAGCTGCAGGGGAGGGTTTGGGGAGTTTTGGAGGCTGGCAAACGGCAGCCTTGAACGTCCACAAAAAGACACTGCCACGGCCTGGGACTTGTTGGAGCTGCAGGAAAGGTCTGCCGCGGCCTGAGTGGCGCCTGGGAGCTGCAGGGGAAGGTTTGGGGAGTTTTGAAGGCTGGCAAACGGCAGCCTTGAACGTCCATAAAAAGACACTGCCACGGCCTCAGGCACTTGTGAGAGCTGCAGGAAAGGTCTGCCGCGGCCTGAGTGGCGCCTGGGAGCTGCAGGGGAAGGTTTGGGGAGTTTTGAAGGCTGGCAACACGGCAGCCTTGAACCTCCTTCAACGGACGCTGCCACGGCCTCAGGGGCTTGTTAGAGCTGCAGGAAAGGTCTGCCGCGGCCTGAGTGGCGCCTGGGAGCTGCAGGGGAGGGTTTGGGGAGTTTTGAAGGCTGGCAAACGGCAGCCTTGAACCTCCTTAAAAGGACGCTGCCACGGCCTCAGGGACTTGTTGGAGCTGCAGGAAAGGTCTGCCGCGGCCTGAGTGGCGCCTGGGAGCTGCAGGGAAGGGTTTGGGGAGTTTTGAGGGCTGGCAAACGGCAGCCTTGAACGTCCATAAAAAGACGCTGCCGCGGCCTCAGGAACTTGTTGGAGCTGCAGGAAAGGTCTGCCGCGGCCTGAGTGGCGCCTGGGAGCTGCAGGGGAGGGTTTCGCGAGTTAGGCGAGTTTCGAAGGCTGGCAAGAGGCAGCCTTGAACGTCCATAAAAAGACGCTGCCACGGCCTCAGGCACTTGTGAGAGCTGCAGGAAAGGTCTGCCGCGGCCTGAGTGGCGCCTGGGAGCTGCAGGGGAGGGTTTGGGTAGTTTTGAAGGCTGGCAAACGGCAGCCTTGAACCTCCTTAAAAGGACACTGCCACGGCCTCAGGGACTTGTTGGAGCTGCAGGAAAGGTCTGCCGCGGCCTGAGTGGCGCCTGCGAGCTGCAGGGAAGGGTTTGGGGAGTTTTGAAGGCTGGCAAACGGCAGCCTTGAACGTCCATAAAAAGACGCTGCCACGGCCTCAGGGACTTGTTGGAGCTGCAGGAAAGGTCTGCCGCGGCCTGAGTGGCGCCTGGGAGCTGCAGGGAAGGGTTTGGGGAGTTTTGAAGGCTGGCAAACGGCAGCCTTGAACCTCCTTAAAAGGACACTGCCACGGCCTCAGGAACTTGTTGGAGCTGCAGGAAAGGTCTGCCGCGGCCTGAGTGGCGCCTGGGAGCTGCAGGGGAGGGTTTGGGGAGTTTTGAGGGCTGGCAAACGGCAGGCAAACGGCAGCCTGGGACCTCCGTAAAAGGACACTGCCACGGCCTCAGGAACTTGTTGGAGCTGCAGGAAAGGTCCGCCGCGGCCTGAGTGGCGCCTGGGAGCTGCAGGGGAGGGTTTGGGGAGTTTTGAAGGCTGGCAAACGGCAGCCTTGAACCTCCTTAAAAAGACGCTGCCCCGGCCTCAGGGACTTGTTAGAGCTGCAGGAAAGGTCTGCCGCGGCCTGAGTGGCGCCTGGGAGCTGCAGGGAAGGGTTTGGGGAGTTTTGAGGGCTGGCAAACGGCAGCCTTGAACGTCCATAAAAAGACGCTGCCACGGCCTCAGGGACTTGTTGGAGCTGCAGGAAAGGTATGCCGCGGCCTGAGTGGCGCCTGGGAGCTGCAAGGAAGGGTTTGGGGAGTTTTGAGGGCTGGCAAACGGCAGCCTTGAACGTCCATAAAAAGACGCTGCCACGGCCTCAGGGACTTGTTAGAGCTGCAGGAAAGGTCTGCCGCGGCCTGAGTGGCGCCTGGGAGCTGCAGGGGAGGGTTTCGCGAGTTAGGCGAGTTTTGAGGGCTGGCAAACGGCAGCCTGGAACCTCCGTAAAAGGACACTGCCACGGCCTCAGGAACTTGTTGGAGCTGCAGGAAAGGTCTGCCGCGGCCTGAGTGGCGCCTGGGAGCTGCAGGGGAGGGTTTGGGGAGTTTTGAAGGCTGGCAAACGGCAGCCTTGAACCTCCTTAAAAGGACACTGCCACGGCCTCAGGGACTTGTTGGAGCTGCAGGAAAGGTCTGCCGCGGCCTGAGTGGCCTGGGAGCTGCAGGGAAGGGTTTGGGGAATTTTGAGGGCTGGCAAATGGCAGCCTTGAACGTCCATAAAAAGACGCTGCCACGGCCTCAGGGACTTGTTAGAGCTGCAGGAAAGGTCCGCCGCGGCCTGAGTGGCGCCTGGGAGCTGCAGGGGAGGGTTTCGCGAGTTAGGCGAGTTTCGAAGGCTGGCAAGAGGCAGCCTTGAACGTCCATAAAAAGACGCTGCCACGGCCTCAGGCACTTGTGAGAGCTGCAGGAAAGGTCTGCCGCGGCCTGAGTGGCGCCTGGGAGCTGCAGGGGAGGGTTTGGGTAGTTTTGAAGGCTGGCAAACGGCAGCCTTGAACCTCCTTAAAAAGGACACTGCCACGGCCTCAGGGACTTGTTGGAGCTGCAGGAAAGGTCTGCCGCGGCCTGAGTGGCGCCTGGGAGCTGCAGGGAAGGGTTTGGGGAGTTTTGAGGGCTGGCAAACGGCAGCCTTGAACTTCTTTACTGCCACGGCCTCAGGGACTTGTTGGAACTGCACAGGGTCTGCCGCGGCCTGTTGCGTTTTGGAACGCCGTAGAAACAGAGATTGCTGTGGCATGAGTGGCTCGTGGGAAGTGCACAGAAATTGCTGTGGCCTGAGCGGCCCCTGGGCGGTGAACAGAGGGTGCTATGGCCTGGGTGGCTCGTGGAAAGTGCAAAGCATTGGGAACGAAAAAAAGTTCCACACCTGCGGTGGTCCCAGGCGCCGCCCCTGCCTTGGCTAAGGCAGGGGTCGGCGGATATATGCTTACTGCTACACCGCACATTCAAAGCAAGGTTGTAGCGTTGATGGTGATATAGTCATATATGATTGGAATGAATGGTATGTTAGTAAGAATTGGTTTTTTACAGCCCTCACAAGGGCTACAGACTTCAACAAAATTAAGTTTTTCAAATATAATAAAGGTGAAGAAAGTAAATCTAAAAGGATAGTAGAGCAGTATTTTGAGAGAAAGGTTTTAAATTACATTGAGCAAGACAAAAAAGCAGGTAGAGATGTAGAAGGAAATGAGTATGTTGATGTAGATTTTTTGATGAACCTGATGAATAATTGTAATGAACCATTGGTGATAGATTTTGAAGATGGCAAGGTTTCATCAAATATTAGCTGTCAAAGGGTCAATAATGAACAAAGCCACTTCAAAGATAATGTAGTTGGATATTGCGTTTCTTGTAATTGTGCTTTTTCAAATAAAATATCATTGTGAAAATGGTGTTAAAGACTGTTTATTTATGTATAATAGTGTTTAGTATGGTAAAAACCAAAAACTACCAAAATGGCACAATTTACCAAGTTGTTGATATTGCTTATGAGCAATGCTACTTCGGTTCAACAATAGATACATTACCAAACAGATTTAAATGACATAAAACAACTTACCAACAGTATCTCAATGGAAACAAGAGAAAATACACATCTTTATTTGATATGTTTGATAAATTTGGAATTGAAAACTGTAAGATTGAATTAGTAGAGAACTATGTATGTTCAAGCATTGCCGAACTTCACAAAAGAGAAGGTTATTACATTAAGAACAATGACTGTATCAACAAAAACATATCAGGAAGGTCAGCAAAAGAGAGATACAATGACAATCCTGAACCCTATAAAGAAAAAAACAAAAACTATTACCAAAACAATAAAAATGGGCGCATCAAAGAATACAATGACAACAAGCGAGAACATTTGTGTGAAATCAAACGCAGTAATTATCATAGCAAAAAAACATACTACCAAGAACAACAAAAAGAATATCAAAAGAATAATGCTGACAAAATCTATGAGAGAAAATCTAAAAATATTACCTGTGATTGTGGTTGTATCATTTCATACGGATACAAAGCACAGCATTTTAGAACAAAGAAACACCAAGACTGGTTCAATGAACAAAATGAAGAATAAATGATATAATTTTAATATTTATTATATCATCTATTCTATAATGAGTGAAAGTAAGAAACAACAAATTATTCGTGATATTTATTTTGATAAAGCGGGCTATGGTTCAAGAAAGACCACATTAGAAGATGCTAAAAAGAAAGAACCTACAATCAAGAAAGAGGATGTTGAACAATTCTTTAGGAAAAATGTTGAGATAAAAACAAAGCCAAGAGGGCATAATTCCTTTGTAGCACCTCATAACAATCATACTTATCAAATTGATTTGTTTTTTATGGGGTATTATGATTTTGATGAAGAACAAAAATATAGAGGAGGATTGGTTTGTATTGATGTTTTAAGCAAGTATGCCGTAGTAATTCCAATTGTAAGCAAGAATGAACCTGATGTTATTGAGGCAACTAAAGAGGCATTAAAAAGAATGGGAAAGAAACCAAAAATCATATACAGTGATGATGAAAAAGCAATAGCAGGAGGTGATTTTAAAAACTATATTGAAGGTGAGAATATTGAGTTGTATAGGACAAGGGGTCATCCTGCTTTTGCTGAAAGATTTATACGCACCTACAAAGATATGCTTTTTAAAAGAGTTGAAGCAGATGAAAAGAAAGGAAGAGAACATATCAAATGGACAGACTACAATTTAGAAATTATGCTGACATACAATGATAAGATGAAACACTCCGCTACAGGTATGACACCTAATCAAGCAAGGAAAGATAAAAATGAATTCAGAGCAATGCTGAATGTAGCATCAAAGGCAAAGAAAGAAAGAATATACCCAACATTAGAGGTGGGAGACAAAGTAAAGATAATGAGAAAGAAAGCAATTACAGAGAAAGAAAGAACTTCCCACTGGCTAAAAGGTTATTATGTTGCGCAAGAGATTGCAGAAAAGTTGAACCAAAAATATTACAAATTAACTGATTACCCAAGATTGTTGATGAGGCATGAACTTTTAAAGATTTAGTGTTTTTAGAAAGCCTTGTAAGTTCATTTTTTCTTACTCATGCCTACTTGATGCAACCATGAGATGATTGATTTGATGTGCTGTTTTGGTTTCGGGGTTTTGTGTTTTGCCCTTCATTTGTTTCTCCCCACGAATTTGTGTTTGACTGGGTCATTGGCTGGGATTGCTCCATGTTCCTTTGCCCTTCCTCGCCTTGGCTTTGTCATCAATCTCTTCTTCATCCTGTTGTCGGGGCACTCAGCTGTTGGGAATATGCCAGTTGGAGGTTTGAAGCCACATGTTCTTGGAGAGCTTGACCTTGGAATTTGTTTCAATTTGAGCACCTTTGACAGTCTCAATTGGAAGCTACAGAAATTAGCTCTTTCAGTTTGCGCTTGGAATTTTGTGTCATTCTTCAGCATCTTTATGTTCTTCCGTAGCGTTTTTGCGAGTTTTTCCTCAAGCCACTCAGGGACGCTTTTTAGCTCAGGGGTGTCGGCATTGCCATGGCGCTCAAATCTGGTGTATTCGCTTGCCTCATCCTTGCATTGTGCGTGAGCTGCAACAACGTCATGGCAGAGGAGAACTCCGGCAAGGAGACTGAGAAGGGCGGCATCATCATCGGCCGCGGCCTCCCGATTGAGACTGAGAAGAGTGGAGTGCCCTTCCTCCCTCGGTCGGAGAACCTCGAGGAGACTGAGAAGGGCGGCATCATCATCCCCCGCGGCCTCCCAATTGAGACTGAGAAGGGTGGAGCGGGCCTCCCTCGGTCGGAGAACCTCGAGATCATCCTTCGCGGCCTCCCAATTGAGACTGAGAAGAGTGGAGCGCCCTTCCTCCCTCGGTCGGAGAACCTCGAGATCATCCTTCGCGGCCTCCCAATTGAGACTGAGAAGAGTGGAGCGCCCTTCCTCCCTCGGTCGGAGAACCTCGAGGAGACTGAGAAGGGCGGCATCATCATCCCCCGCGGCCTCCCAATTGAGACTGAGAAGAGTGGAGCGCCCTTCCTCCCTCGGTCGGGGAACCTCGAGGAGACTGAGAAGGGCGGCGGCATCACATCATCCCCCCGGCCTCCCAATTGAGACTGAGAAGTGGAGCGCCCTTCCTCCCTCGGTCGGAGAACCTCGAGGAGACTGAGCCGACTGAGCCCTACTTTCCTCGGTCCGAGAACCTCGGCAAGGAGACTGAGAAGAGCAGGGACGCCCCCACTTACCCATGAGTGGGCGAGAGCGAGCACGCATGATGACTTGCAAAACAGTTCTTTGCTTCGCCAACAACAGGGCGACTTACAAAGCAGTGCTTGCTTCGCCAACAGGGCGACTTACAAAGCACGTGCTTGCTTCGCCAACAGGGCGACTTTGCAAAATAGTGCTCTTAGCAGATGCTTTTATGATTGACAAGGTCTGTAGGTAGCAAGGTTTCAGGGTGTCAAGTAGGAATAGGACATTGCTTCAATAGAGCATTCATGCCAGTGAGCCTTCGCAAGCTTGACATTCAGTGCATTCATGCCTGATACAAAGACAAACCCTTCCAAAAACTTGAGAAGACTGGCACCAACAAGTCTGGGACGCACACCACACAAATCTTTTTCACTCCATTTCGCCCCAAAAGTTTGGATCGCTGTGCCATTTACATCGCACTGAGGTTAAGAAGACATGGTTATCAACAAGTTCATGAAGGGCGGTTTGGGCATGGTAATTGCGGTAATTTAAAGAGATATGTTGAGAAAGATATTGGCTGGGGGCTGAGGCTTCCCCCATAGGGGGAGACTGTGGTAATTAATCCCTTAATCTTAATAGTAAATGATTATGAAATTTATGTTGGTTATCTCCATAAATTTGAAGTGATGATTATGAAATTCAAACTCAAAATTACAAGAGGCACACAAACACTTTGAAGCATGAGGAGAATTTGAAGAAGAATGATAGTTAAATTTCATTTTATAAAAGTGAAATTGTCTTTTGTTTTGGTTTGTTGTTATGGTTTTTGGTATAGTCTATTTTACAATCTATTGTATTGCTTATGTTGTTTTGTTTTTTCTTTTTGTTGTTTGTTGTTCTGATTTATGTTATTGTTTTCTATAAGGTGTTGCTCCCCTGTCTTTGGTATTAACCCCATAGAATTTGCTTGTATAATAATGTGGGCGGTTAGATGAGAAAGACGGGGGAGCAACAGGCTAACTAACGCGCCGGGAAACATTTTGGCCATTGAGCAGCGGATGCAAACACAACGTGTAACATTGGAAATGCCACAGCATAGTCGAGAAACAAGAAAAGTACGTCGAAAAGTAATCGAAAAGTAGGTCATGCTGGATAGGCAAGAAAAGCAACGTTCCACACCTAGGGTGGTCCCAGGCGCCACCCTGCCTTGGCAAGTGCTAGGCAGGGTCGGCGGATATAAATCTTATCGGAAGAACCATCGACGTTCCAACTAGGCGCTGCGTTGTTTACATGGTTGGCCAGTAACACCTATGGCTAGGGCGTCTATGACCTGTGATCAGACCGCGCTACCTTGTTTATTGTGGATTATTTTCGTCCACAACAGGGATGCCTACTAACTCTCCAGTGTTTTTTTAAGCGATGAAATAGAGGTATTTTTCATGGCTCATGGTTAAAATTAAAATCCATTTGTTCGATATGATCGGTATGCAATGGAGATGCAAACCCGTTTGCTTGAAATTGTCATGAAAGCACATGAAATCTCCATTTTTGGGCATACCCTCCGGTGACCAGACATTGGCAATGGGGAGTCCAACATTAAATGGATGTGTTATGCCAAAATCATCCAACATCATATATCAATGGCACGGGGGTCGCATTTGCCCCTAAACCATCTTGGGTCGCATTTGCCCCTAAAGGAAGGGGGATGAAGTGGGTTTAGGGGCGAATGTGACCCTCGTTTAGGGGCGAATGTGACCCCTGCTTTTGCGTGGCAGGCGCAATAGTTTCAGAGCCTCAAAAGGATTTTTTCCACCCTAGAGAGTGATATTCACGTGCTTTTCTACGTCCCAACAGCCATTTCAATCAACTTCCAGGACACTATGCATGCTATGGTGTTCCATTGCTACGTTGTAACATCCATTTCGAGCAACTTCCAAGACGCTTTGGATGTTACCTTCCAAGAGACATTTCAATCAACCTCTAGGACACTATGGATGCTACGTTGTAAGATCCAGTTCGAGCAACTTGGAAGACACTTTGGATGCTACGTTCCAACAGCCATTTGAATCAACTTCCAGCACACTATGGATGCTACGTTGTAACATCCAGTTCGAGCAACTTGGAAGAAGCCTCGGATGCTACGTTCCAACAGCCATTTCAATCAACTTCCAGGACACTATGCATGCTATGGTGTTCCATTGCTACGTTGTAACATCCATTCGAGCAACTTCCAAGACGCTTTGGATGTTACCTTCCAAGAGACATTTCAATCAACTTCTAGGACACTATGGATGCTACGTTGTACTATCCAGTTCGAGCAACTTGGAAGACGCCTCGGATGCTACGTTCCAACAGCCATTTCAATCAACTTCCAGGACACTATCATGCTACGGTTTACCATTCCTACGTTGTAACATCCATCTCGAGCAACTTCGAAGACGCTTTAGATGTTACCTTCCAAGAGACATTTCAATCAACTTGCTTGCATGTGGCAGCAAACAGGTGTAGCTCGTCGCCAGTTGACATATGCCCCCAAGTCCCCCCCTAAAGGTTCCCCAGTCCCCCTAAATGCCCCCTTGTCCCCAGGTAAACCCCTATATGTCAATTGAGAGACAAGTCAACATATGCCCCCATGTCCCCCCCTAAACCCCAGTCCCCCTAAAAGTCCCCTTGTCCCCAGGTTAAACCCTAAAGGGTTGAGTAACATATGGAATAGAGAGACAAGTCAACATATGCCCCCATGTCCCCCCCTAAACCCGAGTCCCCCTAAATGTCCCCTTGTCCCCAGGTTAAACCCTAAAGGGTTGAGTAACATATGGAATAGAGAGACAAGTCAACATATGCCCCCATGTCCCCCCCTAAACCCCAGTCCCCCTAAATGCCCCCTTGTCCCCAGGTTAAACCCTAAAGGGTTGAGTAACATATGGAATAGAGAGACAAGTCAACATATGCCCCCATGTCCCCCCCTAAACCCCAGTCCCCCTAAATGTCCCCTTGTCCCCAGGTTAAACCCTAAAGGGTTGAGTAACATATGGAATAGAGAGACAAGTCAACATATGCCCCCAGGTCCCCCCCTAAACCCCAGTCCCCCTAAAAGTCCCCTTGTCCCCAGGTTAAACCCTAAAGGGTTGAGTAACATATGGAATAGAGAGACAAGTCAACATATGCCCCCATGTCCCCCCCAAACCCCAGTGCCCCTAAATGTCCCCTTGTTCCCAGGTTAAACCCTAAAGGGTTGAGTAACATATTTAAATTATTGTTGTTTAGGGGCGAATGTGACCCCTTTTGGTTTAGGGGCGAATGTGACCCTCTTTTAGGGGCGAATGTGACCCCCGTCCCTATATCAATGGTTCATTCTCCATTGCACCTTTGATTTTCTGAGGGTAGTTTGATTCTTATTCAGACTCATATCTCAATCACGTCTCCATAGTGAAGCAATGGCATACTTCACATCTTGATAGTTGTAAATGTGGTTTCAGTGAGGTTCAACAAGTCCTTTCAAGGTGGTTCCCCAGTTTGCTAAGTGGATAAATCGTACTGCCAGTAGCACTTCTCCACACGGAGGCCGGAGATTGAGGGCCTTCACCATGCTTTCCACGGCACACCCCTTTAGGATCGGTGGCTGTCTAGTGATTTATATAATTATCTACAGTATATTATCTTTGGTGATTAGTGATTTATATCTTATTATGATATTATCTGGTTGGTGGTTTGGAACATGGCTTTTATTTTTCCCATCATATTGGGAATAATCATCCCAACTGACTTTCATATTTTTCAGGTGGATTGAAACCACCAACCAGTAGTTCTGGGTAAATTATCACGACCTCACATAATTCTCTGAATTATCATAATTTACCCAGAGAGTTTCATGGGCTTTAGAAACCTGGCCATCACTGGGTGTTCCCAGCTCCATGGCAACCCAGCCGCTTGGCTTTCCATCGTGCGAGGCAATACTTGCCGATGGTTGCTGCTGCGAGTCCACAGGGAATCCCACAAGGTGCCTGGGAGTGTCGGCCCATGGCCCATGGCCGTGGTGGCCATGGTGTTTTTTTGGAAACACGGGGGAATGTAACCCATACCTACCATAAACATCCATAAACCATAGTAACATAGTTAACCTAGTTGTAACTTATAGCTCACAAACTTGGGCACCACTGCAAGCAGTCTAGAACACACAGAACACACCCACCCTTCTCCGCACACACCATCCGCTTCTGACACGCAGTTGCTGGATGGCCGGAAAAAACAAGGTTGTTTGATAAATGTTGAAAATTATTACCATCCAGTAAATTAACATAGACCCTGCCATGAGTCGGGGTTGGAAGATTAGTTTCCAACAAATTGTTTATTTTCAGGGCTTCTATTAATTTACGAGAGGGTAATCAGCAATCACTAATCTTTGGTGTTGCTTCTGACCCAGTGGGTTGGTTGAAGGGAAAATCTACGCGAAACCATGGTCATCCATGGTTTCCCAATCACATATAGTTTTTTTGTTGTAGAATCTTCCTTCAGCCAATCCAATTAAACGGACTTAAAAGGCGTAGAATTATATTTATTTAACTATATAATATATATAATATATATATATATAATATAATTATATATATATATATATACACATAAAACCCCTAGTTACACATCAATTAGCCATCAGAAACACATAAACACATCCCAGAAACCATGGTGGAATATGGTGGATGTAGGGATTTACACATGGGACTTTCATGGACTTTCCCCTTCAAATCCCCAATCGCATTGCTATAGACTCCTGCCATAAAACATCCCAGTAACCCAGCATGATGGGATTGGTTATCCTCCAGTCGTCAAACATGGTAATGGAAAATCCTTCAGTTATACATACTTGAATTCCCCATTGAAACCTCCATCTATCTATATCTATATATATATATATTTATAGATGAATGTTTCACAATTGCTATGTTTAATTACCAGTGCGTAAATCTTTATTATCGTTGGTCTACATCCCCAGGATGTCCGCGCTATACACGAATTATTGATGATTTTCCCATAATTTCCACATTTGATTATTAATAATGTCTGCAAACGGGTGATGTCTTGCCTGCAGAACGACACTTTCCTGAAAGTGTTCAGGGCTGTGGAGACGCATTCTGCCGAGCTACAGGTTGGATTGAGTACCTTGAAGAAGCGGCTTGATGCAATTCAAGCAGATTCTGAATTTATCCAGCTGGCAGCCACCATGCGACCCTTGGTGACACCTGCAAAAGAATCTCCGTGCTTATCGATGCTACCCTGGCCCTTCTCCTTCCATGTCCAGAGTCAGTCGGCTTATTAATCAAGTTCCCCTTTGGTAAACTAACATAGCTATGGAAACTCACCGTTGTATTTGCATCACAAACTATAGGGATTGGTGTATGAATCAGATTAGCCAACATAGCTATGGAAACTCACCATCAATATTCCTTTGTTCCCATTAATGGTCCATTGTATTCCCACTAAGCACCATGAGATCAATAGAAAATCCAACTGAGGCAATTGCCAAAGGGATCACCTGTACTGTTGGTTTATCCCCCATGATATCCTCATTGTTTGAATATATATATATATATATATAATCAGGTTATCTCGCGTTTCTTTGCCGTACAAAGCCGCCCCTGCTTCAGGCCCGGCTATGTACATGCCGCAGGCGCAGCCGCAGCCTGGAAACGCTAAGGACCAGTCGGAATGGGATCTCTTCTGAGGGTGGTGATTCCCGTTGATCAACACCGCGAGCTACAGTTTTTGATGTGTATGATGTGTATCCATAGGTCATAGCCCAAATTCAAAGCCAGTGCTATCTATCCATCTATCCATCTATCAATCTATCAATCTATCCATGTATCCATCTATTTGTCTATCCTATCCTATCCTATCCTATCCTATCCTATATCCTTTCCTATCCTATCCTATCTATATCTACCTATCTATCTATATATGGCTACGAGTCAAAATGTAAAGCCCCGATCCATACCCTGAACCCACAGGCCGATCCATACCCCCGATCCATACCAAAACCCAAGTGATCCAGACCGATCCATACGTCTGGATCACCGCGGGCCGATCCATAGCCGAATTTTGACGCAACTCCAAATATATATATATATATATATATATCTGTCTGTCTATCTATCTTATCTAATCTTATCTAGTCTACTCTAATCCAATCGAATCTAATCTTATCTTATCTTATCTTAATCTAGTCTAATCCAATCCAATCTATATAATTTAATCTAATCTATCAACCTATCAATCTATCAATTCTATCTAATCTCTAGTTTTATTTATCTATCTATCGATCTATTTATCTAATCTAATCTATCTATCGATCTATTTATCTAGTCTATCTAATCTATCTATCTATCTATCTATCTATCTATCTAGCTAGCTAGCTAGCTATCTATCTAGCTATCTATCTAGCTAGCTAGCTAGCTAGCTATCTACCTATCTATCTATCTATCTATCTAGCTAGCTAGCTATCTATCTATCTGTCTATCTATTAATCGATCTAATCTATCTAATCTAATCTAATCTAGTCTAGTCTAATCTAATCTAATCTAATCTATTCTAATCTATCAATCTATCAATCTATCAATGCTGTCTAATCTATCTAATCTATCAATCTATCAATCTATCAATCTATCAATTCTGTCTAATCTATCTAATCTATTTAATCTATCTATCTATCTATCTATTTACCTATCTATCTATCTATCTTTCTATCTATCTATCTATCTACCTACCTATCTATCTATCTATCTATATATCTATCTATCTACCTATCTACCTATCTATCTATCTATCTATCTGTGTATTGGTCTATTTATCTAATCTATCTAGTCTATCTATCTATCTATCTATCCAGCTATCTATCTAGCTTGCTAGCTAGCTAGCTATCTATGTATCTATCTATCTATCTATCTATCTGTCTGTCTATCTATCTATCTACCTATCTATCTATTTATCTAAATCATCTATCTTATCTATCTTATCTATATTATCTATTTTATCTATCTTATCTATCTTATCTATCTCATCTATCTTATCTATCTTATCTATCTTATCTATCTTATCTATATTATCTATGTTATCTATATTATCTATCTTATCTATCTTTTCTATCTTATCTATCTTATCTATCGTATCTATCGTATCTATCTTATCTATCTTATTTATTTATATGTATATCCTATCTATCTATCTATCTACCTATCTGCCTATCTATCTATCTATCTATCTATTTATCTATCTATCTTATCTTATCTTATCTTATCTTATCTTATCTTATCTATCTATCTATCTATCTGTATATTGGTCTATTTATCTAGTCTATCTAATCTATCTAATCTATCTATCTATCTATCTATTTATCTATCTATCTATCTATCTATCTACACAGGGTATCACCCCAGTAAGATCAGGCTGATTCATTACTTGCGGTTCCTAACATATGAATCCCAGCGCGACCTGTCAGGAGGAGAAGAGTAACGCGCTTTCTCTTCCCCTCCCAGTGATGGCTTTAGCTTTGCTGCTGCGGCTTGTGTAGATAAGAGCCCCCGGTGGCGACCAAGGATTTTTTGGGATTGGGGGAAGTATGTTGGAGATGTCCATTATGTATAGCAACAATGAGATTTCCATTATTGTTATTCATTGGGTGCTGGGATTGAATATCCAACATAACATTGTATTCTGTGATGTTTTTCCATGTCCAAATTGAGAAAAAAAAAGCTCAAACTAGAATTTCTCAACCCAGAGGCCCGAAAAAAATATCCCAAGACCATGCTCGGAACAGGGGCTTTTGGGCTTTTCAAAAACCATCGATGCATCGCAGCAGTTGCCCCAGCTGCGGCCAGTGGGCTAGCGCTGCGAGACGAATGACCGGGCTGCCAAGTCAAAAGAAGTGGAACAAATTGGGGATTAACAGATAAACATTTGGGTATGGATCAATACCTATTAATACCATTTTTAGTGGGATGAACATTCATTTACCAGCTATTTTGATGTTCACCAGGGGTACAAGGTTTTGACACACTGCCATTTAATATCGTATATATATAAATGATATTAGATCAAAACACATCATAATTATAAAATATTCGGTGAGTCCGTTACAGCTAGGCGACCTGCGTAAGGCTGTGTGTGTTTGCAGCACCCAAGCTCTGGGTGAACTCTTGATTAGCCATGCAATGTATGTAGGGAAGTGTATAGTGTAACCCCGTAACCCCCAAAAAGATGCAATTTAAAGTGATGCATCGCTATTTCAGTCGCATTTGTTGAATAGGAAATCATGCAATATCATGCATATTGTAGGTTCGATTGGGTTCGGGTGTTTCCTTTTGCATTTTTTATCATTTTTTTGCAGTTGTGGCACTTTAGTGTACCAGTTATAAGTACTTATAATTCCATTTATAGAAAGTGTATAATCCCATAGAAATCACCGGTTCTAACTCAAAAATGTCCATAACTCTGGTGGTTTCTCTTCGCGCTTTGTCTTCCGGCCGGAAGACGATCCCAATCCGGTGCAGTTGCCCCGGTCGGAAGTTGCCCCAGTTGCGGCGAATCTTCAAGAGGTGCCAAGTACGAGAGCGGCGGCAAGATCACGCTGCACAACGACGCCTTGCGATGGGTCACTGGCTTGCGATTTGTGGAGTTTAAGTCCAAGGACCTGAGCTGGATAGCTGGAATGTAATGGACAATACATATTAATGAACAACGTATAGTCAATGTTATGAAATTGACATGTTCATATTAATGATTCAGGATTTCTAAAAATGGAGTTGAGTTTTGGATTTTACCGTGATTGTATGGGGTTTAATGGGAATATAATGGACTGTTGATAGCTATTGGGATATTAATGGGAGGTTCATACTGTCAATCCCCACTGGTAAGGCTTCACCTTTAGAAACTGGACCAGGATGAACTGTGCTAAACAAGGATGGAATGATCCATGATATATATATTATATACATATATATAATATGAAACTAACACACACACACATATATATATATGTATACATGGAAACAGGGATGGAATATGATATATTAAACAACATGGAAACAAGGATTATTATGAGAGATAAAGTGAAGTGTTTTTCTTGGATTTTTCCATGTTTTTCAGGTGCGAAGGTGCGAAGCATTGAGATGAGATTTTTCAGTCGCCAATGTAATCGTTCAACCTTTTAAAATGCATACAACGCAGACGTATTTGAAACCTGGATTGTCTAAGAATGTACCACTATTATTACGAAAAGTGCATGGGCGACGCAGCTTCAGCCATGTATCAGTCCACTTAATAACACTGCAGGCCTTCCAAGATGGCATCTCTCATAATTTAGAGCGGCAGCTTTACACGTTTTGTTTTTGCAAAGTGCTTCTGGATAGCTGGATATGACACAGAACTCTTCCTCTGAGATGGTGAGATGTGAAGAAAAAGGGCGCAACGAAGCGTTCGGGGCTAAGGTGGTTCGTCCAGATGAATGCAGTGACCAATACCCAGCCGGTACCACCGTGTGACCTTGGGAAACACCTTGGATTCGATGGCATGGGTTGAGATACTGCAGCCACCTCAAATTCAGTCTTGGGATTTCATTCAAATCTCCAGGATTTTTTTTCATGAAAATGGCCAATTGTTCGGAAAATCACTTCTGGAAACCAGAAAGTGTGTGGAGACGACATCGGATTCTCAGATCTTAGATCGACCTTGCAATCCAAGGCTCCCCTTTATGAAGCATTGGACAAATATCACCGTATCACCCAAATAATCCGTCGAGTTGTCTCGAATCTGCGATATCCAGATATATCCAGATATATCCAGATATATCCAGATATATCCAGGTATCGCAAAGTGGCTTTGATCTACTACTTGACGCAGGTGCAGCTGGGAAGGCAAACTTGGCAAACCCATCTTGATGGATTAGCCGCTTAGCCATACAGATCTCCATGTTGTTTAAGGGGTTGATGAAAGTGGGTTAATGTTGACCTCTGATTAATCATGGGCCCCCTCCCTGTTTGACCTTGAGAATAGATTTCTAGCCACCATCAAACTTGTTTGTAAGTATTGATTTTCAATTACCACAATTTATATAAAATGAAATATAAAGTGCAATTTCCATAAATAAGGAATCCAACAATTGTTTTAGTATTGATTTCGTATTCATTTCATGGATTTATTATTGATTTAGTATTCGTTTCATGGATTTAGGTTTAGGGCCAAAACAATAGCTTTATTTAGGGGTCATTTACTATTTAGTTTGGGAGTTTGATTAGCTTTATTCAGGGTTAGCTTAATAATCGTAGGTGAACATTAAGTATGGATTTACATGGAGATACATGGACTTACCAAAGCAACTTAAGCTTGGAGCCAATCAAGCGGCTTAATCAACCCTGAACTGGGACTTAACACGATGGATCCGGGCTTCTCAGAGATCTTCATCGATTGCGGGTCCGGGTTCCGGAGGGTGAAGCCACTGCGGCAGGTGGAGGCTGTTGAACGTTTACATATGGAAAATCACAATTTTTTAGTGGTGAAAATCAACTATTTCTATGGCTATTTTCAATAGCTATGTAACAAATGACCAGAGGGTACAAGTGCCAATCTGAAAACGCGAAATGAACAGCTCTGAATAGAATTCTTATGGTATATTACTGGTTGGTGGTTTCAAACATTTTTATACATTGTTTATTGTCCACTATATATGGGATGTCATCCTTCCCATTGACGAACTCCATCATTTTTCAAGATGGTTATTGCACCACCAACCAGATTATTATTAACCATTATTAAGCATAGAATAACCATTTATATTAACCATATATTCACCATTATTAACCACCAACCAGTCATCATTTGAAATATACCCTTTGGTAACTGACATAGCTATGGAAATCACCATTTTTTGTAGGATAAATCATCGAACTCAACGGGGTCATGGCTTCGCTGCTTCGCTCTTCATCCTGAATGGTAGACGAACGACCGCTAGACCGCTATTGCCCTTGTTACTATAACGTTACGACTATAGAATTTGAAATTGGAAAAGATGGATAGACAAGTTTCTTAAGTTTCTGGCTGAGAATGTTTGGATCTTCACTTTTAAGTGATTATAGTTGATGATTAATTGACTGCATTTAACTGCTATTTCGCTGCGCGCACCGCCATTTTCACGGCTCAGCGTTCAATTTTCACGGCGGACACGACCGCCGGGCGCCCCACCATGGCGCCGTCCGGCCTCGCCATGTTGACGGAGGCGTGGTACACCGACCCCAGCTATGGCGATCTAGGGACAATTCATTGTGGTAGTGTGAGTATAGGATCCACCATCCCCATTGTTTTTAGTTTTTTATGGGTGTTATAAACAACCGTTTTTGTTTTTTGCAATGCGTGGTTTATGACATTGCTTTAATTCACAAGCTGAGTTGGTTATATCATGTTATATCAACTAAAATGGAAGTTGACTACTTCGCTCAGTTGGTTTATAACCGGGGCTCATGGCAGAACATGAAAACATCTTCACCTGCCGTTCGATTCCAGGGAGGTCGCCCTTTGCAACGCATCAAGGTGCAGATGGACACCGTCGATATGGTCTAAGCACAGCTTGTGTGATATACGATAACCGTTAAAGCCCCCACGTGGAGAGAAACATGGCAAGCTGAATTTGCCAGACCTGGTTGCTGCTAATGGTGTGGAGCAGATAGGAATGAATATGAACAATGGGGGCATGTTTTCTCCCAACATGGATTTGGCTCTTATCCAAAACTACTTCATGGATTTTAGGATCAAGTTCGAATTGGAATCATGGTTGAAATCATGATTGAAGCAACGTGCCCTCTCACATCAAATTCCAAAACAAAGCACACATTTTCCGGCCGTAGCCGTAGCCTGCTGCCGTCCGGGCCATGGCATCTAGAGCTGCCTTCTTCGCGTATTTGCTCACTGTGCAGGCGATTTTAATGGGGATTGAAGCATGGTGAGTTTGGTGAGTTTAAACCATGGATATAACCGTGGATTAACGGAAGAGTGGTGGATTAATATGGATAAATTTGGATTAGTATCATTCATGGGTTCTGCAACCCAACAAATATATCTACAGGGGAGCCCACACTTTAAGATCTTTACCGTCTTTACCCCTATTTTTAGGTTGTTGTTTTGTTTGGGGGGAAGGGGAAGGGGGCGGATTTCTGGAATTCTTCAACAAAGCATCAGATGGATTGGTCAGATAAGTTCAATATATTAGATCATTAGATGATTTTTGTTGTCAAGCAACCTGAGGAGCTGCCGCGGAAAACCCACAAACCACCCGCTTTTTGACCGAGGCCTCCTGCTTCGTGTCGTTCATTTTGCAGTTGCTGGGAGTTCAAGTCTCGCACGGCTGGGTACCTTGGAAACCATCAGTTCTATGCGGCGAAGAACTTCATTGTTTACTGGTTGGTGATTTGGAACATGGCTTTTATGACTTTCCATATGCATCCGGAACAATCACCCCAACTGACGAACTCATATTTTTCAGAGGGGTTGAAACCACCAACCAGCGAAATAGATGAAGTAAAATGATGAAGTGAATCGGAATTGTTCAACCACAAAGATCAGATATCATTGATATATCATGATTTTTTGCCGAAAATGGCTCAATAAATAGGGTGCAGTCAAAAAATGGTGTGAGATGCGACACAGCTGTGGCTAGGTGGCGGCCTGGTTGCTGAAGATCTTGGGCACACGCTTTGGCACCGCCATCAACTCCAGTGAGGCCGTTCCATGCCGTTCCGGCCGTTCCCGTTGCCATGGGAAGTGGGGATGGCGTTTGATGTTGCGAACGGGTTAAGAACTTAAAGTTGATGAAAATAACTCAACTGTTGGGTCCATGGAAGATATTTTGAACATGTATTGAACTATATTGTTGGATATTGTTGGTTTGAGCGGACAAAAATCTCTAATTGGGCTAAAAAAAATCGAGATGATGACCTTATGGGTAACAACACCATGGTAAGCCAGCGATGGCTATATCTCTCCTTGGAAGCGCTGGTTCACCCACGGGAGAAGCTTGGCCCAAGATCTGCAAGTTTGTTGCGATATGCTACAGGAAAGCGTGTTTTTTTTCTTTTTACCGTGGTTTTTACCATCAAATATCGAGCTTTCCTGTATGATGTTTTCTCTTGCATCAGTCCACTGAACCGGCGTTTCTGGCGGACGCCGACGCCGGGGTCCATCCGATTCTCCGGGTAGCTCAAGGTGGTGCGATGCGCAGTGACATTTGGGACCTCAGCCAATCCAAGACAGCATCGATATATCTTCCCATCAAATCCAA
>CAMXCT020005022.1:0-24403 GCA_947184155.2 Cladocopium goreaui | reverse complement strand
CTTCCTACCAAGAGTTGATCCTTCCAGGATACAACTCAACTCCGCAATGCAAGCTTCTCACCCCCTTTCAAGATCTGCTCCCCTTCTCTCCCTTTTGCAGCGCAGAAGGCTCCAGAGTGATCAAAGCAAACACGTGCAAACTAGAGTGAACCTCGAGCTGGCTAGCGGTTGACAAACCAATTACCAACTATTCTCTCTACTGCACGAACTGCCAGGAATTGACAAGATATACAGACCCTGGACTCCATCCAAAGGACAGGAAACGGATCCCTCTCACAGCACTCAAAAGAGGCCCTCTGAGAATGCTCCAGTCATTCTTGTCCTTCTAATAGATACGGCGGTACTGCTGCTTGCCGTCTCTCAGCATACCGAGCCCATTTGGGGCCCACAGGGCCGTAATGGCTGAAAACTGGTCGCCACGATAAGGAGTGGGCGAAAGCGTTCGCAAAACGCCACTGCCTGGGTCCCTCGTGACTATCCCAGTTCTCTGACTGGGAGTTGAAATACCCATCGGGACAGAGGGACGCTGTTCACCTGGACGCTCTGGGCAATAAACCATGAACAAAGAATCCGGTAACGTTGGCGGCGGGGGCAGCCCCGCACCTACTCCAGCAGGCATTGCATGTCCACTGGCAGGTGCTGCAGGCATTGGGTATCCACTGGCAGGTGCCGCAGGCAATGTCATAGATGGTGGAGTGCCTCCAGGTAACCCCGCTCCGGGCACGGCAGCTGTCTCTGTCGGCCCAACCATGCCAGGAGGATTGACAGGTGGGTTCGGTGGAAAGAATGCACTCATATCCGGCGTCTCAGGTGTGTCCCTATGGATCCCTTCCGGTGTCCCCATCACACGGACAAGCTCCTTGAGGTGTCGGCTGACTTCCTCAAAACCGCCCTGAAGACACTGTCCAAGCTTTTCACCCTGAGTCTTGATCTCTTCCCGAACAGCTTTGACATTGTTCTCGATCGTCTCATTCCCCGACAGGGCCCACTTCCCAGCATGGGAGAATTTGTCGAATGCTTTCAACAATTTCACAATCTCGGCACTCTGGTGTGACACCGCTCCCGTCACGGCAGCAGTACCATATGTCTGGGCCCTCAACTGCTCTCGAAGCTCGCTGAATCCTTTCGAGAGCTCTTTTCGGGCGTCACCAACATTTTCCACAGCCAGACCCAAGTCCTCTGTCAAGGTGGCGAGCTTGGAAGCGCAGTCACAGATGTTCTTTGCCAGGGCATTATTTACCATCAAGACTGACTTCTCAGCTTCTCCCGGCAATGCCTCCAATGGTGGCATCTCTGCTCCTGGACCACCATCCGCATTCAAACCTGGGCTTCCATGGGCTTCGGTCGCTGCACGGCCACGCGACCGTGACCGCCCACGGTGTTCATCACCTTCTTCCCCATGAGCTCCATTGCCATGGGCACGGGCATCTCCATCGGCCGACATTCCTAGCAGTACCCGCTCAAGACGATTGCGCAGAGCTGACACTACCCTGTTCGACAGGCCCGGCTGGTGATAGAGCCGCATTCCCTGCACTCTTCAGGTCTCAAACATAAAACCATCAAAGCAATCAAACAACCAACCAACATGAGGTGCATGCTCAACAATACAAATAACTAATAAGACTGTTTCCCAAAATTCCAGATGTTACCAACATACCGGAATTTTGCGAACCAGTAGCACATGTCCCAACATGCAACCAAAGTCTGGATTCGTTTCCAAAGCAGCAAAACAGGGAAAACTGACTGTCCTTCTCTACAAAACACCAAAACAGTCACCATCCCTAAAACTAAAAACGAGTTCCCATGAGTTCACTGTGCACTCCCTGTTGTATGCAGCACAAACTCAAAAACAAATCGATTGACAAACATGCAAGTGTTCTGGAAATGAACCTGTCTCCGTGGTTTTGCAAGAACCCTTCAACAAGTCATTTTCGCAAAAACTGCACTCGCCAACTGACAAACTGACAAACAAAAACCTAACTGCGAAACAAGGAGCATTGCACAAAACACTCAAAAAAAAATCGTGTTTCATTTGTTTGTTTCGTTTCGTTTGTTTCGTTTCGTTTAAAATTGAGATTCCACATGACTGCACTCCACACTCTTGCAACATGACCGCATCAAAATACTGAAATGTGCCAATCACCGATTGCACGCACTCAAACCGCACTTTCCACCTTTTGCAACAACTCACACAGCTGAGCCTAGAGACCTAAAGTACACTAATCTACAACTCACTGGAGTGTGCTACCGTCAAGGTAGCAGAAGGCGGACTCTTGCCTGCAGTGCTGTGCACAGAGCACCTTGGAGGTCAGTAGAGTCTGTAGCGCAAGGAGCACCGTGGCAGGCTTGCCGTAGAGCACCGCACTAGTTGCCTCCAAGGCGAGCTTGTCACATAGCTTCCGTAGCGTGGCAGTTCCTGCAGCGGAGTCCAAGCTGCCAAGCGCCTCCACAGCATTGAGAGGAGTGCCACACCTGGAGGATGCCACAATTTCGCATGTCGAAGTAGTGGCTTAGATCCCTTCACTCAGCAAAAGCAAAACAAATGGCTTCGCGGCATCGATGCAGACATGCAATGCAACTAATGCTTCATGTGGCAAACAAAACACTCACTGCAAATCTTAGTACAGGCTGATCTCTTGACTGTGATCCTTGCCGCATACAGTTCCTCTGAACCAACGACCCATGACCCTACAGTCAAGCTCCAACTCCGCATGACAACTCCACATGTCCAAATTCAAAGTTTCCCTACAGCAACGCAAACTGTCCGTTCATCACATGAGCAACGCAGACCCTCCAGGCTGCCGAAGGAACTCTTTCTTCTTTCCCTTCCGCATTTCAAACTGGGACTCAAAAACTATACCTAAGACTCCATGGTCTGCCCAATTGCTATACTTGGACCCTGACCGGTTTAAATGAACTTAACAGCCATCTCACTAATGCGGTACAACAAGCGCCCTTTGCTGTCCCACTCTTCACATTTCACAGGTCCATGCCAGCGATACTCGGTGGGTTTGGTCTTCTCCAAGATCCCACTCTCAACCTTTTGAAGGTACCCGAGCGCAAAGACTTCCATTTCCATCACCGCATAGTCTTTCTGATGGTGTTCACCCTTCAAACCTTCAGGCGTCCAATCCATAAAGTACTGGGCACGATCCACAGCCTCCTTAGGTCCCAAGCGCAGGCCAAAGCGACCAGAATATTCATCTGGAAACACCTCATTGCCTTTGTTCAACTCTTCCAACTGCTTAGGCGTCAAAGCAATCCAGAGCTTGAGCGACTCCATGTTTGAAACGCACACACACGGCCACGGTCTCAGAGCTCTTGACACAAAACAGTCACAAACAGCTGCGGAAACATGAGCAGAGGTTCATCCAAAGCTCATACTCTTGGAAACCAAAACCCCCACACTTCACATGTGCAAACATCACAAGACTGACCCAACGGCTTTCTCTGTCGCTTCCAGCTTTACCTCTCTCAGCCAACGACCTTATACACCTCTAGGTCACAAACAGTTCAACGTTTCAAGCTCCTGCATCAAAACAGAGCTAAACGGGTCATTTCTTTCCAGGCAGCCAACCGCAGAGCACAAAAGCTATTTCTACTGACGTCTCTTCCTAAACCAGCAAACTATGGCCTAACTAGGGTCATTCAGCCCAACCTCTCTGAGCAGTTCTTCTTCAGCTGTCCTCTCCGGGACGTCACTCACACTCGTCAACTCATCGTCCGAGTTGGCACGTGTATCACAGTGACCTTCCTTCCCAGACGTCGACATTGTCGCAGCATCAATCAACGGTGGCTCCCTTCTGACGCCCGCCACACTTTCTTCCGCATCAATGACAACAGGTGCGGTACAGGTAGCCGCGTCAGTGGGATATGCTCGACGCCGCACAGCTTTGGAAGACTGGCCCTTCTTGTCGAAGCTATTCTTGATCACTGGTTGTTTAGCGCGAGACGGTACAGATGTTGGCTCCTCCTTAGAGACTTCCTTCTGGTCTCCCCGATCGGACATGGCAGCCAGATCTACCTTTGACCTTCTTGAACAATACTTGGCGTCATCAGTGACAAGCATGACTTCTACCTTCAATCACCCACAGTGTACTCCAAAAAACAAAGTTTCATGCGTATTGGGCTCAAAAAAAACAAATCTACCTTCAGATTGAGTAACACTGCCATGACAACTCAGAAAGCGCTCCTCACATGCTCATCTCAGTCACCTGATACACCTTCTCTTACCACTCTTCTAAAGACCAACTGAGTTCAAGACCCAAGACGTGCCTCAGTTGTTCGCAAGAACCATGTACCTGACACCATCAGTTCCCAACCTTTGCACCTTGATCCAATACCTCAGTGTCCGAGGATGTCAAACCTGGCAATCTGCTGTCCCACCCTCAGGGAGTTCCAAGTTACAATCTTGCAGCAAGTTACTTACTGTCACTTCCTACTGCCGAAACGAAATTCCTACGTCTAGGAACGCTCCATCCATGCAAACATCTTCAGATACTCCAGCGTAGCCTTGCACTAGTGACCCTACGCTAGCAATACGTCACACCATGACACAGACCCCTACCAGAATACTGCCAAGACCACATGGACGCCTTCCACAGACTACGCACCTACACAAGGTAAAAATAAAAACTTACTCTGACAGAATCCACTGTCACCACAGACTCAACTCCTCCGTCCAAGTCACAAGTCCTGCCCAGGGCTGACTAATTCTGTATGTTCTCCCACAGGTACCACTGTCGACAGCTTACCATGGATTCACTTCTGTCCAGCCTACCAAGAACAAACCCTGCCGAATCTTGCCCAACTTGCAAACGAAGAGTCGTTCAAATAAAACGATACGTCCACGATCCTCATGATCCGTAAAATCTATACAAAAACTAAAACAGGATCCCAAAGTCACCTGAACCCAAACAGACTCAAACCAACTCCACACTCCCTAGTGACCTCACACTCTCAGATCATCACCCCTGTGACATAGGTGCACCTTAGTACGAGCTCATCTCTGCATCTGCGTCCAGAGCGTCCAGATCACGGAGCTCCAATACCCAAGATCCCAATCTCACCTTAGATGACGTCCTTAGTATCTTGTCACACACAAGGGTCAGCGGAAGATGGTGTGGGCAGCCCTTCTTTCAGGGCTCCGCTACCATGTGAAAAACGCAAACCTAAGTACACCTCGTGTGTACTCAAATCAACGCTTTCGTTATCTTACTACGCCAGACGCAAACACCTACTGTGTTTGCAGCTCCGCAGTTACTTACTTCTCTGCAATGTCAAATAAAGGAACTTGTTCCACCCTGACTCCTAAGTGCACGTCAGACTCCTTCTTTTCTCTCCAGACGCCACACACAACGGAACAGGTCAACAAGAACCAGGGCAGGCACACGGCCACAGCCCACAAACAAAGGAACGAAGCAAGGAAGATGTTCCAGTGTGGCTACTGTTTCAAGTGCCCTAGGTGACACTGCAGTTCAGTTCGCTTCGGAACATTTGACACCACTCCCTTGAGCCGATGTCTCAACTAGGAAACTCGATTCCAGGTTTCCAGTACACAACCTTCCCTCAAAGGTTGTTGAAACAATTCCAAACTGCTATGATATACAAATCACCTAGTCACAAAACGTCAGAAACATTTCCAAAAGTTCTCAAGTCAAACTGGTTCTCGTCCAAACGCAAATAACCAGCTAGCCGGTGTTACTAGTCTCTACCAAACGTCTAGACTAGTCACACGGCTAGTTAAGAACGAAATGTTCCACTCAAATTCCTATACAAAATCCTCTTGCAATACAGAACAACATGGGAACCTCATGTTCCATCTCCAAAACAGTTCTTCACATAGACATGTGCTCCCATAGTGCCAAACTACCAAGGAGAGTAAAAATGTTCTGCTCGACTTCTCCACAACAGTTCTTCACACAGAGATATCTTCTCATAGTTCCAAACCGTCGAGGAGAGTAGAATACTCTGCTCGACTTCTCAGCTAATATCCAGTCATAAACAGTCATAGCGCTAAAGTAGTTCGCTTACTGTCATAACCAAAAGTCAGCAACAAGTCACAGGCACAAAGATCATAATGCAGCTCTCCAGATCAAGTATCCGGAGGTTGAATAAGATACGTAGGCATTGTCCTCACAATGCCGAAGTATCTCACATACTCAAAAGATCTGCTTGACTTCTCAGCTAATGTCCAGTCATAACCAGTCATAGCGCTAAGGTAGTTCGCTTACTGCAATAACTAAACGTCAGCTATAAGCCACAGATATAAAGATCACAAAGTAGATCTCCAGATCAAATACCCAGAGGTCAAAGAAGATACGTAGGCATTGTCCTCACAATGCCGGAGTATCTCGCATACTCGCAAGAGGTAATCAATAGGCCTCACCAACATCTCAGATGTACGAAGCAATGACAAGAATCGAAACGGATGATCCAAAACCATCTCAGTTAGATTCATACTCCTCCAAGAGGTCAAAGAACTTCCGAGATCGATGGAATCATAGCATCCCGACTCAACTGCATAGCGAATGCTTCTGGAAGCATTCGCTCAGTATCACAAAGCTAAATAAAGCTCCAAACTGTACTTAAAGTGTCTTGAACTCCGTGTAGATTCACTCAGACCCACAGGTCGATATCTCAAAGCAACTCCGGCAGCTTCAAATACTACAAAGCAATATCGAAACTGCTCAAGTCTGTTGCAGACATCTTCCCATAGTCCAGTTCCACTACCAAATACTCAATGAATGGCAGCTCGCACCAAAGCCAAGTTGTAACCCTGCAAGGGACACAAACTTTCACAAAAGTTGAAAGGTCAGAGTTTGCCGGCACCTTCACAGCCCAAACTTGTCTTGCCAGAATCCAGCAGTTGAAGAAGAAATCTGATGAGTTGCGTTTGGCGCCAGCAATGCCGTTAGCAAGATCGAATGTTGTCGTGACTCCACAGGAAGTTGAGCTGTCTCGAGTTTCTGTCACTCCATGGGGTCCCCGATACCTAGTCCATAAGAGGGAGCGTGGACCCGCGAGGGTCCCAAGGTTGTTGAGTGAGGGTGACATGCAAGCCAGCCCCACTGCCAGTGGAGTACCCGTTGACCTCTCGACCTGGTACTAGGGAGGCCCTTTTGAGCGAAGCCGGTTTTGAGAAGGTTTTCCGGACCCAGAATTGGGTCCGTTGGAGGAAGTTGTTTTGTAGATGATTTTGTTTCTTGTTGGGGCAAGCGGGGTGCATATTGGTTGCTGCTTGAACCCAGTTGAAGGTAGCTTTTTATTATTTCGTTTCGTCTGGTGGCTTGATTGTTTGCTGCTAAAAGAAGGCGCATCAGCCTTTTGCAGCCTTAGGTGATTGCTTGAAGTGTTTCTTGCTGTTGCGGAGTTTGTGGGTTTTCGCGCGGGTGGTCGGCTTCCATTTGAATGATTGCATTGAATACTTTACTGCCCCTTGTTGGCCCCCCTTGCCCCTCTAGACTCCTACCGAAGTTTTCAGCCCAGAAAGAACATGAATTATGATCTTTTCAGTCAAGCCCGTTATTAATTAATAGTATTAATTTAAAACGGGATGGAGTAAGAATCTGCTTAGGGAAAGATGTGGGAAGGTGAAGTATTGAAGGCTCTCTTACTCCGCCATCGTTTCGATATCATGTCAATTACATTGGGTAATTGAATTAAAACATACCACGGAGTAGCGGAGTAGCGCGGAGTAGCGACGGGATGGAGTAAGAATCTGCTTAGGGAAAGATGTGGGAAGGTGAAGTATTGAAGGCTCTCTTACTCCGCCATCGTTTCGATATCATGTCAATTACATTGGGCAATTGAAGTAAAACATACCACGGAGTAGCGGAGTAGCGCGGAGTAGCGACGGATTGGTGAATGTTGCCTGGGTGGTGCTGCATTGCAATCGCCACATTGGAGCTAAGGAACGGAGACAGCTATTACCACATGTGCGCTTTCAGGTTCCATTTCTGGGGCCGGAAAGTCAATTGAAATCAGGCTTCGCATGTGCGGGCCTCCTCTGTTCCAACTCTATATGCTTGTTGCTTAACTAAACGCAGTTGTCATTTTTTGTTCGTTGCACGGGTCCGCCTTGCTGTTGATTTTGCGATTTTGCGGTCTCATTTTTGGTACCGCCAGACGGTCCCAAAAATGGGACCGTGAAAGTGCTTTTCTTTTGTTCTTTTACTAAGCGGTGCATGCGGTCCCAAAAATGGGACCGCCAGGCGGTCCCATTTTTGGGACCGTGTTTAGGTTAATTTTTTGAAGTTTGTTGTATCAAGGTTGCAGAAGTGCAACGTTTTGGTTTCAAGGAAGCTTTGTGGCTTATGGCGACCGGAAGGGCAACTAGGGAGGCCCTTTTGAGCGAAGCCGGTTTTGAGAAGGTTTTCCGGACCCAGAATTGGGTCCGTTGGAGGAAGCTGTTTTGTAGATGATTTTGTTTCTTGTTGGGGCAAGCGGGGTGCATATTGGTTGCTGCTTGTGAACCCAGTTGAAGGTAGCTTTTTATTATTTCGTTTCGTCTGGTGGCTTGATTGTTTGCTGCTAAAAGAAGGCGCATCAGCCTTTTGCAGCCTTAGGTGATTGCTTGAAGTGTTTCTTGCTGTTGCGGAGTTTGTGGGTTTTCGCGCGGGTGGTCGGCTTCCATTTGAATGATTGCATTGAATACTTTACTGCCCCTTGTTGGCCCCCCTTGCCCCTCTAGACTCCTACCGAAGTTTTCAGCCCAGAAAGAACATGAATTATGATCTTTTCAGTCAATCCCGTTATTAATTAATAGTATTAATTTAAAACGGGATGGAGTAAGAATCTGCTTAGGGAAAGATGTGGGAAGGTGAAGTATTGAAGGCTCTCTTACTCCGCCATCGTTTCGATATCATGTCAATTACATTGGGTAATTGAATTAAAACATACCACGGAGTAGCGGAGTAGCGCGGAGTAGCGACGGGATGGAGTAAGAATCTGCTTAGGGAAAGATGTGGGAAGGTGAAGTATTGAAGGCTCTCTTACTCCGCCATCGTTTCGATATCATGTCAATTACATTGGGCAATTGAAGTAAAACATACCACGGAGTAGCGGAGTAGAGCGGAGTAGCGCGGAGTAGCGACGGATTGGTGAATGTTGCCTGGGTGGTGCTGCATTGCAATCGCCACATTGGAGCTAAGGAACGGAGACAGCTGATACCACATGTGCGCTTTCAGGTTCCATTTCTGGGGCCGGAAAGTCAATTGAAATCAGGCTTCGCATGTGCGGGCCTCCTCTGTACCATGAAAGGACATGGTTACGTCACACTCCCTAGCCGGCAGGTTGGTGCTGTCCTTGGTGACTCGGACGTGTCAACCTGTGCTGTGTGGTCGACGGGCCACAGCGCCATCCACTCCTTGGTGACTCGGAGTAGGGGTTCCATCACCTCTTCTTGGGGACTTGAATGTGGTGGAGTAGCTCCTTTGGATGGTCAGGCAAGTTGGGTGAACCCCTGAGTGTGGACTCACTGAGTTCGGACTGCCGTTCGTTCCACTGTTGTTATGCAATGGGGGGTCAGGTACACTTCTTTGGTAGGTTGTTGACCTGGTGGTGGTTGTCGTTCGATTGTGGTCCCACGTCCTCCTTGGTGACTCGGAGGAAATGAATGGGTAACGGGGCTTAGCCCGCCACGATTGAATGTCACCACTGCTTCAACTTCCGATCCATTGTTTGTGTCCTGGCCAACGGTCAAAGTTCGTGTGTGGGTTGCTATGCTCCGCACGGATCAGACCGTCGGTTCCTCCGTGACGAATGCCAGGGTAGTCACGGTGTCTGGGGTAACCTGGACCTCCTTCCTGTGTTCCCATGCTTTCGGGTGTGTGTCACATGGAGGAGTGGGATCGCTATCGACTGGGTCACCCAGCGGTCGAAGTTCTGGCAGAAGCACCTCGGCTTAATGTACAGTCAGGCCACAGTAAGGTCCTACACCAAGGATCGAGCTGTGCTGCGTTGGGACCACACCCTTAAAAGTGCTTGTATTTGGGGGTGACCATAGGCAAACACCTGGAGGTCTCTCCAAGGGAAGGGCTGCAGCAGCGAATGGACAGAAACTTCTTCATCATCCCTTGGGGCTGCAAGCTTTGAATCGCCCGACTATCTGCCTCCTGCCCGGCTCACCAAGTTAACTGTGGCCGGATGCGAGCCAGGACAATGACTCTGAAGTGGCACGGCTACTCAACCTCAGCCAAGCACCACACACAGGGACTTGGGTCACGACAACCACTGCCCAGCATCTACCAATCTTCTTGGCGCGCCTTTTCAGTGAGAAAACACTTAGCCATCTGAATGTTCAGAGTTGCCTGATTTCTGCAATACTGGCCGTATTGCTTATTGCAACTGCGCCAGAAGAATTCGACGTCCCTGAGTGTACAACTACAATTGAAGCAGCCGGCCTGGATGGTCCGCATAGATGGGGCATCATTCTGCCCAACAGCTCCAGAGTGTCCCTGTTGACGTACAAACCATCGTCGCAGTCCGGTACCCGGAATTGGTGCTACAGGGGAGGCCCAAAACTCCGAAGCCAATCCAAGGAGCAGCAAACGGTACCAAAAACAGGACCCCCCACATTAGACCCAGAACCACCAGAGCAACACCAGCCCTCAGCCTGCAGCGCATTCTGCTTGCCAGCTGCCTTTGCCTTTGCTTTGGGCGGCATCACCTGCAAGCACGCCACAACAAAGCAGCGTATCACAAACCCCAGACTTCTTCCATGCGAACAGAATCGCTGATAACATGTTTGGCCCTGAAACAACAAACCCAATGGCACCCGCCCGTGCAAACGCCTGCAGCAAAAACACTTTCCGCGGTTCCCTGAGCAGTGGCTTCAGGCTGCTGTTTTCTCAACCACGCTGGACTGGGTAATCTTAACATGCAGCTTGCAAGCGAATTTCAGAGAGACACATTAGCAATCCAAACGTTTTCGCTCGGAGGACAAACAACCTGTTCCTAATTAAGCAACAAAACCACGGAAATGCACCACAACACGATTGCCAGCCTTGGAAAGCCAATCATGCGTGTCCAGCAATGACAAATTTTGCGTGGAGTAATTCAATGTCGCTACAATTGGAATTCGGAACAGATATTTCTCATATTTACATTGGCCACCAGGCGTGACACCAAACTCCAGCTGTACATTGTATTTGCCTTGAATCTTGTCCTGGTTCTCCGTCAAAAAGCTCAAATCTCGGACATCGTCTAAAATGATGCCATCGTGGATCTTCCGATTGAATTCACGCAACCGTCAGGGAAATGCAGGAGAGGACCAACCTTGAGTTCCAACGGGCTTCGAAACAAGGAGTTGGCATATTCGGTCTTGCCAGACATAGAGGCACCCAGGAGCAACAAAACAGGATACCGCAAGGCATCCATCTCGAAAAGCTTCAGCCAAGCGGTCACCTCTGCAATTTCCGGAAACGTTTTGTAGAGTTCAGGATTGGATCTGATTCTCTTCGTGTTGCTGGCAATGAGGGCCTGAAGCTCTTGCTTTTCTTCTTCTTGCACGACAGCGTCTAAGTTGCGTTTTCGGGCTGGTACGCCATCCCTAGTCAAGTACAAGTACTCCTTGTACACCTCCGTTGTGACTTTCCGTTGCTTCCAAAGCTTCTCAGGCCATGCGCCCAAGACCTGGTAACGAAACAGCTCGTCTGTCCAGACAGGGGCATAGTTTCCGGCCACACAGAGTCCGCCACAAGACAGGCGAGCCGTGCCAATTTTGTTTGCCCAGACATAGAAAAATCCACGGTCTATGCTCATCTGCAGTTTCTTCCTGCACAAACCATCGCCACACAAGTCCGTTGGCGAGACATTTGGTTTAAGCCTTTCGAAAACAAAAGCAGAAACGGTTCTATCAACTTCGGACTTGAACTGGAGCATGACATGGGCATGGAATTTGCCTGACGCACAAGTCTCCAATGTCGTGCACCAATGGCGCACTTTCCAAGGCTGGAGGTGATTGAGGACAAAGACATTCAAGGCAAGCCATTGGGCCGGATCAGCAAACCCATTGTAAGTAAGAAGGACTGATGTGCCTCGTACCCGATACTCATTGCGCTGCGCAGGAGCTGGAACCATTGACAAAGGATGCTCCGCACTTCTGCTGGCAGCAGAGCCATCACGAGCTTTTTTCTTCGCAAGCTCCCAAGAGGCTCTAGCTTCATTCAATTGCTGTTGGTGCCGCACATCTCCGCCACGATCTGGATGAGTCTTCAATACAAGCTTCCGGAACACTTTCACAATGTCATCATCGCTGGAATCCCGTGTGCAACTCGACTGCACGTTGTAGAGCGGAGCCAAGGCATGCAATAGAGCTACAAGAGCTCGTTTGGCCACAAGCACTGCCGAGCACCCCATGACTTTGCACAAACAGGAGTTGCCACGTCAAGTCACCCTCGAACAACAAAAATGGCGGCAACAGCCTTTGGATGTGGCAAAAAACAGCACAAAAACCATGATGTCCAGCTGCTACTCCGCCTACTCCGCTACTCCCGGCAAAGTGATGCCCCTAGATCCTATAGGCAGAAAGACATTTCAGGCAACAGGTCGGAGTAAGACGAACAAGACAATTGAGATTTCCAGACGCTTTCTGCAGTCTAATTGCCATGATGTCCAGCTGCTACTCCGCCTACTCCGCTACTCCCGGCAAAGTGATGCCCCTAGATCCTATAGGCAGAAAGACATTTCAGGCAACAGGTCGGAGTAAGACGAACAAGAAAATTGAGATTTCCAGACGCTTTCTGCAGTCTAATTGCCTACTCCATCCCGTTTTAAATTAATACTATTATTGATTAGGGGGATGTACGGAATTGTCGGTGTACATGCTTCAGAGTTCACAAACGTTAGGAGTCTAGGGGGGAAAGGGGTACAGACAAAAGACTCAAGCCCGACTATCAGCACGCAGCACGCCCATTCTTGCCTGGAAGTTCCAGAAGAAGTGCGACCTTGGCGACACCGGAACCATGGGGAAAAAAATTGGCTACAATCGTGTGTCCTAGCTTTAGCTCTGCGAAACTACTTGCAATGTGGGGCAACAACGATCGTTCCTGACACGAATGGCTCCTATAATGCAACCTACTGTCTGACAAATCCGAGCTGTCCTAGTCCATCCAGTCTCATGGTCTCTCTCACATGTGACTAGCTGCTTTGGGGTCCGCACGGCGCACTCCAACAACAAATGGTCACTTGTGCTGTGGTGACTAGAGAAACGGCTGCAGCCACTAAGAGCACTCACATTGACAAGAACAGGTGCTACATTGACAAGAACAGGTGCTACATTGACAAGAACAGGTCACGACATCGGCAACCCAAAAAAGCAATAAACAACTGCAAACCCAAATACACGTCATGGTGGTACAAACGGCTACTGCACAACCCCACAATTGCCAAGTCTGGTTGTGAAAGGCTTGCAAAACAGAACTGAGCTTGTTCAAATCACAACCTATCTTCTTTGAAGGTACAAGGAACTCAGACCCACCGCGAGGCAATGGAATGAAACGTTGTTGCATTGTTACACCAACAGTATGAAAACACAAAGCAGCAAAAGTCACACTGAAGCTACAAAACGCTTGACATGACATCAAAGCACAAAAGAATAACGAAACCCAACTTGTTTGGAGATGTTTGGTTTGCAAAGGGCGCGAACGCACGCAACGCGACAATGCTTGGAGGTACATAAAGTCGGTCACCGCACAAGCAACGAGTTACACGCCGAAGATAGTTGGAGTCTAGAACTCCCAGCGCAAGCGTAACGTATCCGTACGTCCTGCAACTATTCCAAGGAAGTACGGCTCCATGCCGTTATTAACCCGTTAGTGTACCGACGCACGGGTGAAACGGTGCATACGGAACTCTTCCCACCCACCCACCAATGGTTTTTGAAAGCCAACCCGTTCACACCGGTGTTTAACGTGTACCACACCCCTGGTGTTTAAGGTGAACCACACCGGTGTTTAAGGTGTACCACACCCCTGGTGTTTAAGGTGAACCACACCGGTGTTTAAGGTGTACCACACCCTGGTGTTTAAGGTGAACCACACCGGTGTTTAAGGTGTACCACACCCCTGGTGTTTAAGGTGAACCACACCGGTGTTTAAGGTGTACCACACCCCTGGTGTTTAAGGTGAACCACACCGGTGTTTAAGGTGTACCACACCCCTGGTGTTTAAGGTGAACCACACCGGTGTTTAAGGTGTACCACACCCCTGGTGTTTAAGGTGAACCACACCGGTGTTTAAGGTGTACCACACCCCGGGTGTTTAAGGTGAACCACACCAGTGTTTAAGGTGTACCACCACCACGGTGTTTAAGGTGAACCACACCGGTGTTTAAGGTGTACCACACCCCTGGTGTTTAAGGTGAACCACACCGGTGTTTAAGGTGTACCACACCCCCGGTGTTTAAGGTGAACCACACCAGTGTTTAAGGTGTACCACCACCACGGTGTGTAAGGTACACCCCACCTGCAACCCTGCAAGGCCGCCTACGACCCTGAAACCTCCACCTACGACCCTTCCAGGTCACACCTGCGACCTGGAAATCTCCTTGTATAGGGAGCGCACCTACGACCCACAAACCTCCACCTATGACAATTCCAAGTCACACCTACCCCCTGCATATCCCCTTGTAGGGAGCGCGCCTACACCCAACGATTCACTACCCAACGAGTGCAAATGTTTCTGGTTGCTTATGTGCTGCACACAAATTCCCGCGCTTCTGCGTGAACATGGCCACACGCAAAACCACGCGTATGTTTTGAGCAACAAAACTACAAGTAGTCGCTGTACATTACACACCGTCCAGAAACAGTGACAAAATTTGCAGCATTGTAGAGATTAAGTCACTAGAGCAATTTCTTTCCGAACTGTAAGCGACATTGCTCATCTTACAAAGAAGCTGCAAAATGACAGCTCTTTTTCCCAGCAGATTGGCCTCGAGTTACAATGGGCAAAACTTCGGCTCCATGCGTCTGCTTGCCAGCTCGAAAAATGGAGGAAGGTCGAAAAATGCTCTTTACACACATACAGTTGCTCTCACTTAGCCTCGGAGGCCGGCCCCTCCACTTCCTTTGCCTTGGATGGAAAGCGAAAGCATGAAAACGAAAATGGGGGAGACGCTGGGAATGATCTTACACAATCAAAAGAAGGCCACCCGGCCTCCTCAACTTCCTTGCTCTTTGCATCTAGGAGGAGTTGCAGATCTGCCTTTGACAACCTTTGGCAGCCTGCCATTCATGAACATGAGGACACACAGCGTCCTGCACGTGAAAGTCCGCCCAGCACTCACGCAGAGGCAGAGAGGCGCCTTGATTAGACGGGTCCGTTTGCGGAGGGCATTCTTTTCCATCTTCTTGGCTTCGCGGGCTGCTTTCTTCGCAGCTTCATGCTTGTGCTTCAAATCTTGGAGCTGTTCACACAGCACGGCCTCACACAACAGACTACAGTCGTCCCCAAAATCACCCCAACACAGATTCCCAAGGATAGGATGCCCACTCAAGGTGAACTGGCATGGGGGGGCATGGATCACTGGGTGATGCCAGGCTGAATGCGATGACTCCCTACCTGCCTGGCTTCACCTACTCAACTGTCCACCTGACGAACTCTAAACGACATGCGTGTGGACATGCATCAGCGCCCCGTGAACTACAAGACTGCCGCACGATCTTTTTGCAAACAAACTTGTTGTAGCCGGTCCTATTTCTGGGACCGCAAACTGAGCTGCAAAGTGGCTTCGCTCCAGTGGGCCTCCCTAGTTGCTTAGTCCAACGTGAGTACTGGTCTGCCGCGAAATGTTGGAGGAAACTTTCGCCGCTTGGGAGCTGGGCCACAAGATGAAGAGGCATCTGGGGCAGCAGGCAGCGGTTTCTCAGGCGGGCCCCAATGAATGTAAGACATGAAGTTCAGACGCATCCGATTTGGAAAAATGATCTTGGCTTCTTCCAATGTTGGGGCGTAGTAGGCACCACAGGCACGAACTTCCAACCCAAACTTGCCCGAATCTTGTCCGACAGGTCTGCTTGCTGGTTCAAGATCCCATCTCGATGGAAGGCTTTGCTCCAATCACCAGGCAAGACTTGGTCTATGGTTTTGAAAATCACTTGCAGCCACCTCTGCGCATCCACAACACCCTCCGACGCTTCAGACTTGCTGCGTTTCCAATTTTCCATCAAAGCAGTCTTGAAAGGACCAAACACGTGTGTGTCACAAGGCTGCAACCACCGCGTCATCCGAGCAGGGACAAAAACCAAACGCAGCCCGCGCTGCAGAGCCAATTTGTAAATTGATTGGTGTATGTGTGCTTTTGCCGTGTCTACAATGAGAATGACATATCGCTCGTGGACCAAACTCCCCAACGTCTTGGCTAACAAACAAATGTATCGCCGCATTGTGGCATGGGAATTCCAGGCAGACTTTTGTCGCCACAGGTGCACCTGTGGAGGGCAAATCTTTTCAACACTGCGAAGCAAAGTTTTGGTGAAGCGGTGCTCGTTTCCGAGAAGAACTTGAGGCAGAAGTGCTTGCACTTCTGGATCACTTGCTACCGATGCCAGGTATGACACATGTCCGCGAATCTCGGACAAGGAAGCTGCATCAGAAGGCTGCTCCCGGGAATCAATCTGCAATTTCAATACCGTCCCACGCAGTCCACAGAAGTGATATGCCAGCGAGGTCTCGTCCATGTTGATGAGCAAAGGCTGCCGCCCTGAAGGCGCATCGGCCACAGCTGCATTCATCCAACGGGAAAAAGCCACGGCCTGCAAAATTGGGGTCAAAGATGGTCCCAAAAATGGGACCGCCAGGCGGTCCCAAAAGGTCCCAAAAATGGGTCCGCCAAAGTGGTAGGAAATGAAAACAAAAGGGTGGTCACAATTACGGTCCCAAAAATGAGACCGCCAGACGGTCCCATTTTTAGGACCGGAAATGTACATAAAAGTCTTTCAATCGGCTCCCTAAAATTTGGATCAATTCCTTCAATACTCATACGAGACACCTTGCTATTCCTAAGCTCAGGAGGAACATGATCGTGGACTCGCAGCATCCCAATACGGGCATGCCAGCGACGCCGAAAGCTTGCCAACCACTTTCGCTGCGTCCGGGCAGAAGCTGCAAAAATCTTCTCCATGGCACTTTTCGTTGCCGCTGGCAAATTTGTCGGCAACAGTTTCGGCCCTTGTTCCATAATCTGGCTGCGCGATGGCGCCACGCCATGCACAAAATTCTGCGCACGCAGCCAACTGCAAAGCCTGTGCTCCACAACATAACGGCAAGCAACAACATTGTCCTTCGGCGTGACATGTGCCCAAGCTGTGGGGTCTGGCCCGCACTGTGCCATTTCTTGTTCAAATCCAGATTTCACATCATTCACTATAGCGTTCTTCGCGCCCAAATCTGGAGGCTGGAGTTGCAGCTTGCTTTGTCCCCTTCCCAGAAGGAAGTCCGCCACAATTTCCGGCTGGAAGCTTGAGAAATGGAAGACAAGCAAGGTCCTAGGAGAGGACGACGCGTGCAAGGTCTTCTTCTGCGCAGATGACAGTCTGCGCTTCTTTTGCTGCAAGGCACGTATTTGGCGCCGCAGTTGCAAGCTACATGGATTCGGCATTGCTTCTCTAGGCAACATGAAGAATGGAATGCAAATATGTCTGCAAACAACACTTTAGGTCGTGAAAGTTGCTTGGCTTTTCTTTTGGAACCTGCATGGCCTATTTCCCACCCTACCCAGCAGCCACACTTCTTGTATACCAATGCTTCTGGCCACGGCAAAAAAGCATGCGGAATCATAACAGGTACGTTCATGCTGCCATCACGAAAAAATTGCGGTAGCATCCTCATGCCTTGCGTACTCATCATGGACGGACACCAGTTTAAAACTTGCATGCCGCTTGAACTTCCGACAAAATGCGAAACCCTAGTGCAAATAATCTGCCAAAAGTAAGAAGTCGCTACAGGGGAGGCCCAAAACTCCGAAGCCAATCCAAGGAGCAGCAAACGGTACCAAAAACAGGACCCCCCACATTAGCCCCAGAACCACCAGAGCAACACCAGCCCTCAGCCTGCAGCGCATTCTGCTTGCCAGCTGCCTTTGCCTTTGCTTTGGGCGGCATCACCTGCAAGCACGCCACAACAAAGCAGCGTATCACAAACCCCAGACTTCTTCCATGCGAACAGAATCGCTGATAACATGTTTGGCCCTGAAACAACAAACCCAATGGCACCCGCCCGTGCAAACGCCTGCAGCAAAAACACTTTCCGCGGTTCCCTGAGCAGGGGCTTCAGGCTGCTGTTTTCTCAACCACGCTGGACTGGGTAATCTTAACATGCAGCTTGCAAGCGAATTTCAGAGAGACACATTAGCAATCCAAACGTTTTCGCTCGGAGGCCAAACAACCTGTTCCTAATTAAGCAACAAAACCACGGAAATGCACCACAACACGATTGCCAGCCTTGGAAAGCCAATCATGCGTGTCCAGCAATGACAAATTTTGCGTGGAGTAGTTCAATGTCGCTACAATTGGAATTCGGAACAGATATTTCTCATATTTACATTGGCCACCAGGCGTGACACCAAACTCCAGCTGTACATTGTATTTGCCTTGAATCTTGTCCTGGTTCTCCGTCAAAAAGCTCAAATCTCGGACATCGTCTAAAATGATGCCATCGTGGATCTTCCGATTGAATTCACGCAAACCGTCAGGGAAATGCAGGAGAGGACCAACCTTGAGTTCCAACGGGCTTCGAAACAAGGAGTTGGCATATTCGGTCTTGCCAGACATAGAGGCACCCAGGAGCAACAAAACAGGATACCGCAAGGCATCCATCTCGAAAAGCTTCAGCCAAGCGGGCACCTCTGCAATTTCCGGAAACGTTTTGTAGAGTTCAGGATTGGATCTGATTCTCTTCGTGTTGCTGGCAATGAGGGCCTGAAGCTCTTGCTTTTCTTCTTCTTGCACGACAGCGTCTAAGTTGCGTTTTCGGGCTGGTACGCCATCCCTAGTCAAGTACAAGTACTCCTTGTACACCTCCGTTGTGACTTTCCGCTGCTTCCAAAGCTTCTCAGGCCATGCGCCCAAGACCTGGTAACGAAACAGCTCGTCTGTCCAGACAGGGGCATAGTTTCCGGCCACACAGAGTCCGCCACAAGACAGGCGAGCCGTGCCAATTTTGTTTGCCAGACATAGAAAAATCCACGGTCTATGCTCATCTGCAGTTTCTTCCTGCACAAACCATCGCCACACAAGTCCGTTGGCGAGACATTTGGTTTAAGCCTTTCGAAAACAAAAGCAGAAACGGTTCTATCAACTTCGGACTTGAACTGGAGCATGACATGGGCATGGAATTTGCCTGACGCACAAGTCTCCAATGTCGTGCACCAATGGCGCACTTTCCAAGGCTGGAGGTGATTGAGGGCAAAGACATTCAAGGCAAGCCATTGGGCCGGATCAGCAAACCCATTGTAAGTAAGAAGGACTGATGTGCCTCGTACCCGATACTCATTGCGCTGCGCAGGAGCTGGAACCATTGACAAAGGATGCTCCGCACTTCTGCTGGCAGCAGAGCCATCACGAGCTTTTTTCTTCGCAAGCTCCCAAGAGGCTCTAGCTTCATTCAATTGCTGTTGGTGCCGCACATCTCCGCCACGATCTGGATGAGTCTTCAATACAAGCTTTCGGAACACTTTCACAATGTCATCATCGCTGGAATCCCGTGTGCAACTCGACTGCACGTTGTAGAGCGGAGCCAAGGCATGCAATAGAGCTACAAGAGCTCGTTTGGCCACAAGCACTGCCGAGCACCCCATGACTTTGCACAAACAGGAGTTGCCACGTCAAGTCACCCTCGAACAACAAAAATGGCGGCAACAGCCTTTGGATGTGGCAAAAAACAGCACAAAAACCATGATGTCCAGCTGCTACTCCGCCTACTCCGCTACTCCCGGCAAAGTGATGCCCCTAGATCCTATAGGCAGAAAGACATTTCAGGCAACAGGTCGGAGTAAGATGAACGAGACAATTGAGATTTCCAGACGCTTTCTGCAGTCTAATTGCCATGATGTCCAGCTGCTACTCCGCCTACTCCGCTACTCCCGGCAAAGTGATGCCCCTAGATCCTCTAGGCAGAAAGACATTTCAGGCAACAAGTCGGAGTAAGACGAACAAGACAATTGAAATTTCCAGACGCTTTCTGCAGTCTAATTGCCATGATGTCCAGCTGCTACTCCGCCTACTCCGCTACTCCCGGCAAAGTGATGCCTCTAGATCCTATAGGCAGAAAGACATTTCAGGCAACAGGTCGGAGTAAGACGAACAAGAAAATTGAGATTTCCAGACGCTTTCTGCAGTCTAATTGCCTACTCCATCCCGTTTTAAATTAATACTATTATTGATTAGGGGGATGTACGGAATTGTCGGTGTACATGCTTCAGAGTTCACAACCGTTAGGAGTCTAGGGGGGAAAGGGGTACAGACAAAAGACTCAAGCCCGACTATCAGCACGCAGCACGCCCATTCTTGCCTGGAAGTTCCAGAAGAAGCGCGACCTTGGCGACACCGGAACCATGGGGAAAAAAATTGGCTACAATCGTGTGTCCTAGCTTTAGCTCTGCGAAACTACTTGCAATGTGGGGCAACAACATCGTCCTGACACGGAATCGGGCCCTATTAATGAAACCTATGTCTGACAAGTACCTCCGAGCTGTCTAGTCATTCCAGTCTTTCCTGGTCCTCTCCACATGTGACTAGCCGCTTTGGGGGTCGCACGAGCGCACTCAAAAACTAAATGGTCACTTGTGCTGTGGTGACTGAGAAACGGCTTGCAGCCACCCTAAGAAGCATCAATTGACAAGAACGTGAAGGTGCTTGCTATCATTAGACAAGCCCAAGACTATGTCCCGACATCGGCAACCCAAAAAAAAGCAAATTTAAACAACTCAAAAACCCAAAATACCAAGTCATGGCTGGTACATAACGGATAATGCACAACCCAACAATTGCCAAGTACTGGGTTTGTGAATGGCTTTTTGCAAAAACATAGAAATGAGCTTGTTCAAATCAAAACCTATCTTCGTTTGAAGGGTACAAGGAATTAAGACCCACCGCGAGGCAATGGAATGAAACGTTGTTGCATTGTTACACCAACAGTATGAAAACACAAAGCAGCAAAAGTCACACTGAAGCTACAAAACGCTTGACATGACATCAAAGCACAAAAGAATAACGAACCCCAACTTGTTTGGAGATGTTTGGTTTGCAAAGGGCGCGAACGCACGCAACGCGACAATGCTTGGAGGTACATAAAGTCGGTCACCGCACAAGCAACGAGTTACACGCCGAAGATAGTTGGAGTCTAGAACTCCCAGTGCAAGCGTAACGTATCCGTACGTCCTGCAACTATTCCAAGGAAGTACGGCTCCATGCCGTTATTAACCCGTTAGTGTACCGACGCACGGGTGAAACGGTGCGTATGGAACTCTTCCCACCCACCTCACCCACCTCACCCACCAATGGTTTTTGAAAGCCAACCCGTTCACACCGGTGTTTAAGGTGTACCACACCCCTGGTGTTTAAGGTGAACCACACCGGTGTTTAAGGTGTACCACACCCCTGGTGTTTAAGGTGAACCACACCGGTGTTTAAGGTGTACCACACCCTGGTGGTTAAGGTGAACCACACCGGTGTTTAAGGTGTACCACACCCCTGGTGTTTAAGGTGAACCACACCGGTGTTTAAGGTGTACCACACCCCTGGTGTTTAAGGTGAACCACACCGGTATTTAAGGTGTACCACCACCACGGTGTTTAAGGTGAACCACACCGGTGTTTAAGGTGTACCACACCCCTGGTGTTTAAGGTGAACCACACCGGTGTTTAAGGTGTACCACCCCCCCGGTGTTTAATTAGGTGAACCACACCAGTGTTTAAGGTGTACCACCACCACGGTGTGTAAGGTACACCCCACCTGCAACCCTGCAAGGCCGCCTACGACCCTGAAACCTCCACCTACGACCCTTCCAGGTCACACCTGCGACCTGGAAATCTCCTTGTATAGGGAGCGCACCTACGACCCACAAACCTCCACCTATGACAATTCCAAGTCACACCTACCACCTGCATATCCCCTTGTAGGGAGCGCGCCTACACCCAACGATTCACTACCCAACGAGTGCAAATGTTTCTGGTTGATTATGTGCTGCACACAAATTCCCGCGCTTCTGCGTGAACATGGCCACACGCAAAACCACGCGTATGTTTTGAGCAACAAAACTACAAGTAGTCGCTATACATTACACACCGTCCAGAAACAGTGACAAAATTTGCAGCATTGTAGAGATTAAGTCACTAGAGCAATGTCTGTCCGAAACTGTGAGCGACATTGCTCATCTTACAAAGAAGCTGCAAAATGACAGCTCTTTTTTCCAGCAGATTGGCCTCGAGTTATAACCGGCAATGCGTCTGCTTGCCAGCTCGAAAAATGGAGGAAGGTCGAAAAATGCTCTTTGCACACATACAGTTGCTCTCACTTAGCCTCGGAGGCCGGCTCCTCCACTTCCTTTGCCTTGGATGGAAAGTGAAAGCATGAAACGAAAATGGGGGAGACGCTGGGAATAATCTTACACAATCAAAAGAAGGCCACCCGGCCTCCTCAACTTCCTTGCTCTTTGCATCTAGGAGGAGTTGCAGATCTGCCTTTGACAACCCTTTGGCAGCCTGCCATTCATGAACATGAGGACACACAGCGTCCTGAACGTGAAAGTCCGCCCAGCACTCACGCAGAGGCAGAGAGGCACCTGGATTAGACGGGGCCGTTTGCGGAGGGCATTCTTTTCCATCTTCTTGGCTTCGCGGGCTGCTTTCTTCGCAGCTTCATGCTTGTGCTTCAAATCTTGGAGCTGTTTACACAGCACGGCCTCACACATAACAGACTACAGTCGTCCCCAAAATCACCCCAACACAGATTTCCAAGGATAGGATGCCCACTCAAGGTGAACTGGCATGGGGGGGCGTGGATCACTGGGTGATGCCAGGCTGAATGCGATGACTACCTACCTGCCTGGCTTCACCTACTCAACTCTCCACCTGACGAACTCTAAACGACATGCGTGTGGACATGCATCAGCGCCCGTGAACTACAAGACTGCCGCACGATCTTTTTGCAAACAAACTTGTTTTAGCCGGTTCTATTTCTGGGACCGCAAACTGAGCTGCAAAGTGGCTTCGCTCCAGTGGGCCTCCCTAGTAGTATGGAGGAAAAAGGTGCCTGGGAGTGGGTTTGTCATCCCTGACTGTGGCATCTATGGGTTCCAGGCTCTGGCCAGAGGCAAGATACCAGTCTTGAAGTACTGGGAGTTGTTCTGGCAAAGAAATTGATGGCTGGCATTGAGAGAAAAGCTACTTCGATGGCTCTGGGGTTGCACTGCCTGTGTATGCGGGTGGCAGGTAGTTCGTTTTTATTTTTGGATGAGCGTGGCGTGACAGCAAGGACCAGCCCAAAGAGGATTTGAAGCTTTCTAATGTCGCTCGCTGGAGCATCTATGGCTCCTACCATTGCAACAAGCCTCCTAGTGCCTGTGAGGCAACCTTGATGATGTGCTTCACTTGCCAGAAGGTGGTACTATCACAGAACAAACCATGAACCCCTAAATAGGGCCTATATTTCGATTCCAAAAATGGCCCCATCACGGCAAAGACAATGTAGCCAATCGGAAATAGTGAAGGATATTCTCGAAGAGCATGCAAAGGTCGGTGGAGCCTTCACAGGATGGCTGCAGGCGAAATGTTTCATTCCAGCTCCTCAGTACAATGATAACATCTGGGCCAGTCCAAGTCCCCTGCAACCCTGCAGTCAGCGTTAAAGTGACAAAAGCAAGGTGGGCCAGAGAACCCAAAAGCATGACGGCACACAGCACGCCTTTTAATCTTGTGGTGTGGGCAGCTGTGCTCTGCACGAAATCGACGTAAGATCTGTACTGAAGCATCGTGCGCACGGACGGTATCAGGGGCCACAATTCACCACAGCATGCTGTGTCAGCTACGTCTACATTCTTCTAGTCGCTTTTTCTGCTAATGTAATTAATTCCGTCCCATCTTATCTATTTCTGCGTTCTCATTTCATCTGCTAGAGACCCCTAGACAAATGTGACCACACCCAATCCCCTGCGACCCCTGCGGTCAATGTTGAAATTTGTCAATGTTTGAATACCGATCGAACAGACATCAATAGACATGAAAGGCTTTCATTCTGGGAGGTCTCCTCGATAGACATCAAACATTTATTCTGAAAAGTCCGCGGCATGTCAACATTGACTGCAGGGGTTCAAGGGGATCCCCTGCGGCTTTCTTTCAACTAAGCAGCTGCACCTGCCAACAAACAGTACTGGGCCTTCCACAAACGCGCGTCGTACTACGCAAT